>CM061748.1:119106067-119329134 GCA_030979885.1 Lolium multiflorum
TGTCTTATGAAGTCAAGCATGCATGAAGAGAATTGGTTTTGGGTTTCAAACATGGAAATTTCAAAAATCTCCCAAAAGCTTCATTTTAGATTGACTAATAATTAAGAAGGATCCAAACTTACTTTTTCATTTTCATGTTTTAAACTTGTTTAAATCTTGGCCAAACCAAGGATTTGACCAAGATTCAAATGGGCATAAAAATCTAAAAAAATGAAGAAAAAAATGAAAAACCAAAACACATAGCCTTCTTATGTCATATAGTAAGCATCATGTATCTACCCCCTGTCGATCTTATGAAGTCTAGCATGAAGAAAAGTCGTTTTGGGTTTCAAACATGGAAATTTCAAGAACATCCCAAAAGCTTCATTTAAGAGCGACTAAGAAGGATCCAGGCTTACCTTTCCATTTTCATGTTTTAAACTTGTTTAAATCTTGGTCAAATCTAGGATTTGACCAAGATTCAAATGGGCATAAAATAAAAAAATAGAAAAATGAAAAACCAAAGCGCACATAGTCTTCTTATATGTCATATAGTAAGCATTAAAGTTGGTAAACAAGGTCTCTAGACATATTCAAACTAGACAAATCATGTATCTACCGCCTAACCCCTAAACTCTGTCTTATGAAGTCAAGCATGAAGATAAGTGGTTTTGGGTTTCAAACATGGAAATTTCAAAAACCTCTCAAAAACTTCATTTTAGGGTGACTAAGAAGGATACATGCTTCCCTTTTCATTTTCATGTTCTATACTTGTTTAAATCTTGGTCAAACCTAGGATTTGACCAAGATTCAAATGCATCAAAATTCCAAAAAAAATCAGAAAAATGAAAAACCAAAGCACATAGTTTTCTTATGTCATATAGTAAGCATTAAAGTTGATAAACAAGGGTCTAGACATATTCAAACAAGAAAAATCATGTATCTACTCCCTAACCCTAAACTTTGTCTTATGTAGTCAAGCATGAAGAGAAGTGGTTTTGGGTTTCAAATATGGAAATTTCAAAAACCTATCAAAAGCTTCATTTTAGAGTGACTAAGAAGGATCCATGCTTACCTTTTCATTGTCATATTTTAAACTTGTTTAAATCATTTGTCAAACCTAGGATTTGACCAAGATTTAAATGGGCATAAAATTAAAAAATCGGAAAAATGAAAAACAAAAGCACATAGTCTTCTTATGTCACATATATATAGTAAGCATTCAAAAGTTGATAAACAAGGTCTAGCTAGACATATTCAAATAATACAAATCATGTATCTACCCCTCTAACCCTAAACCTGTCTTATGAAGTCAAGCATGAAGAGAAGTGGTTTTGGTTTCAAACATGGAAATTTCAAAAACCTCCCAAAAGCTTCATTTTAGAGTGACTAATTAAGAAGGATCCAGGCTTACCTTTTCATTTTCATGTTTTATACTTGTTTAAATCGTGGTCAAACCTAGGATTTGACCAATATTCAAATGGGCATAAAATAAAAAAATAAATAAAATAAAAAACCAAAGCACATAGTCTTCTTATGTCATATAGTAAGCATTCAAGTTCATAAACAAGGTCTAGACATATTCAAACCAGACAAATCATGTACCCCTAACCCTAAACTTTGTCTTAATTATATATGAAGTCAAGCATGAAGCAGAGAAGTGTGGTTTTGGGTTTCAAACATGGAAATTTCAAAAACCTCCCAAAAGATTCATTTTAATTAGACTGACTGGTTAATTAAGAAGGATCCAGGATTAATTACCTTTTCATTGTCATGTTTTAAACTTGTTTAAATCTTGGTCGAACCTAGGATTTGACCAAGATTCAAATGGGCATAAAAATTCAGAAAAAAATCGAAAGAATGAAAAACAAAAGCACATAGCCTTCTTATGTCATATAGTAAGCATTCAAATTGATAAACATGGTGTAGACATATTCAAACCAGAAAAATCATGTATCTACCCCTAACCCTAAACTCTGTCTTATGAAGTCAAGCATGAACGAAGTACGGTGGTTTTGGGTTTCAAACATGGTAAATTCAAGAACCTCCCAAAAGCTTCATTTTAGAGTTACTAAGAAAAGATCCAGACTTAATTACCTTATCATTTTCACATGTTAAACTTGTTTAAATCTTGCTCAAACCTAGGATTTTACCAAGATTCCCAAATGGGCATAAAAATCAAAAATGAAATACCAATGCACATAGTCCTCTTATGTCATATAGTAAGCATTCAAGTTGATAAACAAGGTCTAGACATATTCAAACCAGACAAATCATGTATCTACCCCCTATCGACCCTAAACTTCGTCTTATGAAGTCAAGCATGAAGAGAAATGGTTTTGGGTTTCAAACATGGAAATTTCAAAACCTCCCAAAATTAAGCTTCATTTTAGAGCGACTAAGAAGGATCGATGCTTACCTTTTCATTTTCATGTTTTAAACTTATTTAAATCTTGGTCAAACCTAGGATTTGACCAAGATTCAAATGGGCATAAAAATTCAGACAAAAATCTAAAGAATGAAAAACCAAAGCACATAGCCTTCTTAATTATGTCATATAGTAAACACTCAAGTTGATAAACAAGGTCTAGACATATTCAAACCAGAAAAATCATGTGTATATCTACCCCTAACCCTAAACTCTCTTATGAAGTCAATCATGAAGAGAATTGGTTTTGGGTTTCAAACATGGAAATTTCAAGAACGTCCCAAAAGCTTCATATATTTTAGAGTGACTAAGAAGGATCCTGGCTTACGTTTTCATTTTCATGCTTGAAACTTGTTTAAATCTTGGTCGAACCTAGGATTTGACCAGAATCAAATGGGCATAAAATTCTAAAAAAAATAGAAAAATGAAAAACAAAAGCACATGGTCTTCTTATGTCATATAGTAAGCATTCAAGTTGATAAACAAGGTTTAGACATATTCAAACCAGACAAATCATGTATCTACCCCTAACCCTAAACTCGATCTTATGAAGAAGTGGTGTTTTGGGTTTCAAACGTTTAAGCCAAAAGCCCCATTTCAAATATTTCAAACTTATTCAAATTTGGTTCAAATTTGAAAGACATACAAGTTATAGCACACATAGTGCATCCATTTTCACACATACTGCACTAGATGCTAACCCTATAGTTTGAGGCCATTGGATGAGGTCGAAAAAATTCTTGGATTAGAAATGGGGTTGTTCGAACCCCGTAGTTGGATTTTTTGAACATTGATCTGTAGTACTGGGCAAAACCATAGTTTAACCTATTTAATTATAAATTCGTAAGTAGATTTTTCTACCTTTTATTATTACTATGCAGCACATGTGTGTTTGCCCGTCGAGTGAAACCCGGAGGAAGAGGGATCACTCGGAAGGAGAGAAGAAGAAGGGAGAATTATGGTGTCTCCCCTTTCGGGTGATGATGTTGGTTTTGTGCAGGTTTGCAGTGAGCAGGAGCGACGGTCGAGCAAAGACGAGAATGAGAGAGATATGTTTTTTTTGTGAGAGGGACAACCGAAGGATCCAGAAGGACCCAATACGCATCCTGATGCGACTTCTCTGACAAAGAAAATGGTTGGGAGTTTGCGTACCTATTGCACGTGACTTGTGCTCTGAAGTGTGGGACCTCACGCATGGGCACCACACGTAAGTGACAGACCTGTTGGTGTAAAAACTCGGTTGATCATTATAGTGCATTAGAACAAAGTTTCCTATGGATTCAAGGGTAGGAAATCCAAGTTAACTCAGTTACATGACATTATTTTTTCCATGAAGCAAAGTTAACACACCTATCAATTGGTACATTTTGGAGTGACTAAGAAGGATCCAGGCTTACTTATTCGTTTTCACGTGTAAAACTTGTCTAAATCTTGGTCAAACAAAATTGGCAGAAAATTCAAAAAAAAAAAGAGAAAAATGAAAAACCAAAGCACATAGTCTCTTATATGTCATATAGTAAGCATTAAAGTTGATAAACAAGGTCTAGACATATTCAAACCATACAAATCATGTATCTATCCCTAACCCTAAACTATGTCTTATGAAGTCAGCATGAAGAAGTGGTTTTGGGTTTCAAACATGGAAATTTCAAAAACCTCCTAAAAACTTCATTTTAGAGTGACTAAGAAGGATACATGCTTCCCTTTTCATTTTCATGTTTTAAACTTGTTTAAATCTTGGTCAAACCTAGGATTTGACCAAGATACAAATGGGCACACAAAAAAAGAAAAACGAAAGCACATAGTCTTCTTATGTCATATCGTAAGCATTCAAGTTGATAAACAAGGTCTAGATATATCCAAACCAGACAAATCATGTATCTACCCCCTGTCGATCTTATGAAGTCTAGCATGAAGAAAAGTCGTTTTGGGTTTCAAACATGAAAATTTTAAGAACATCCCAGAAGCTTCATTTTAGAGCTACTAAGAAGGATCCATGCTTACCTTTCCATTTTCATGTTTTAAACTTGTTTAAATCTTGGTCAAGTCTAGGATTTGACCAAGATTCAGATGGGCATAAAATAAAAAAATAGAAAAATGAAAAACCAAAGCGCACATAGTCTTCTTATGTCATATAGTAAGCATTAAAGTTGGTAAACAAGGTCTAGACATATTCAAACTAGACAAATCATGTATCTACCCCCTAACCCCTAAACTCTGTCTTATGAAGTCAAGCATGAAGAGAAGTGGTTCTGGGTTTCAAACATGGAAATTTCAAAAACCTCCCAAAAACTTCATTTTAGGGTGACTAAGAAGGATACAGGCTTCCCTTTTCATTTCATGTTCTATACTTGTTTAAATCTTGGTCAAACCTAGGATTTGACCAAGATTCAAATGTGCATCAAAATTCCAAAAAAGGAAAAATGAAAAACCAAAGCACATAGTTTTCTTATGTCATATAGTAAGCATTAAAGTTGATAAACAAGGTCTAGACATATTCAAACAAGAAAAATCATGTATCTACCCCCTAACCCTAAACTTTGTCTTATGTAGTCAAGCATGAAGAGAAGTGGTTTTGGGTTTCAAATATGGAAATTTCAAAAACCTATCAAAAGCTTCATTTTAGAGTGACTAAGAAGGATCAATGCTTACCTTTTCATTTTCATATTTTAAACTTGTTTAAATCATTGTCAAACCTAGGATTTGACCAAGATTTAAATGGGCATAAAATTAAAAAAATCAGAAAAATGAAAAACAAAAGCACATAGTCTTCTTATGAAAAACAAGGAGCTCGGACGGGAGGAATCCCATTAAGTTGACCGTTCCGTGCTACCGAGTAGGGCCACATCGTGTGGGGCCGCGTCATGTGGGGCTGGTAGAAAGGGACCGTGTGGGACAGGACGAGACCGTGTTTGTGTGGCCGTAGCGTGTGGGGCCGTAGCGTGTGGAGCCGTGTGGGTCCGGGACGTGGGCACGAGTGGTTTCTGTCTCTTTCGCCCAGATTAGCAGTTTTCAATGCACCTTTTTCCTCTCTCTCGCTCGATCTCATTCATTCTTGATTGCCCAAATTGGTAGCAAATCTAGAGCAGCTTCTCCTTCTATTTTTTAACGCCATTCATTTCTTTATGCCTTCGTTTTTACCCAATCAGGTAGGAAATCTAGGGCACAAATCCAGAGAGAAAATATAGGATAAGCTGCATACAGCAACCAACATAGCATAGATATATTCACGACAGATCCAACAGTACTACCGATAGATCCAACATAAGCTACATTTTACATGAATTTAAGCTGCTCTACAGATAGAGCAGTCACATACAGTGACTCGCTTGGAGGTTGCGCAGGTGAATCCCAAGTGCTTTGTGTTTGGCCATGAACGCATGCACGTTCACGGTCGTTCCAACTCTAGCGCCGCATCTGCCAATGGATTCAGCATGGTTCACCAGGCAGTTGAAGTCGGTGGCGCGGAGCTTCCTGTTGCAGAAGGGGCACTTGTAAATGCCTCGAGCAAAGTGGCCATCGTAATGGCCGGACTGCAGCCTCCTGAGGACGTGACGAGTCTTGGTGTGGAAGGACTCGTCGTCGTTGTCGACGTCGCTGCTCTGCACCTGTCACGTAGCACCAAAGATCGTGCAAAAAACACGGAGTCAATTGCAATGATGATGGAACAGAGAGTGAACAAAGATCATGCATGATAATATGGGCTCGAAAAAAAGAGGTAGCCTCAGTTACATTGGACACACTTATATCCAGGATTTGAGTCAGTAAACCAAAGATCATGCACAACAAATTTGTACACACCAATTGTTTACTGACCAAACCCTGAATCAATTTGTGCCCAAATATTCATCATCATCGGCACAAATTAACCGGATGGGATTGATTACTCACATAAGTTAACCGGATCTTAAACAAAAGCAAATCACAAACACTAATAACGCAAGATCTAGAACTAGGAACAGACGAACCCTAATAACGCAAGATCTAACACAAATGGATTGAACTAGGAACAGACGAACCGTAACAACGCTAGATCTAACACAATAGGATTGAAATGAGATAAGAACAAGGGAACAAAGGGTTACCTCCGGCTCGTCGTCGACGATGCTGGTGTCGTAGGGGTTCTCCGGCGCGACGTACAACACTGATCCGTACGGGTCCCAAGTGACGGGGAACCTGGACGGGGGCGGCGGCCGATGCGCCGGCGGCTACGTTAGAAGCAGCGACAGGGGCCTGTACGGGGGCGGCGGCTACGTTGGAAGCAGCGACGGGGGCCTGGACGCGGGGCGACGGCTATGTTGGAAGCAGCGATGGGGGCCTGGACGGGGACGGCGGACGATGCGTCGGCGGCTACGTTGGAAGCAGCAATGGTGGCCTGGACGGGGGGCGGTGGTGTCTGATGCGCCGACAATGGGCATCTCATTCTTCTCCATCGCCGGCGGTTTTCTTCGGGGTTTTTTCTTCGGTTGTGGAGAAGATGATGGGACAGGAGAGGCGGTTGCAGTGAGACAGTGAGAACGTGCGTCGAGGGAGAGAAAGAGGGGCTCTATAAAGACGAAGGTGGCGTGTACCATAACACACGTCCGCTATGCACGGCTGCAGCGTGCACCGCGACACGAGTCTAACCCTGGGATGTTTGGTGTACTCAGTTATAACCTCGGGCCTTATACAGAAATTTTATCTGTACTCAGTTTTCCCCTCGAGTACTTAGACTGGCAAGTGCAATATACTCAGTTTTACCCTCAAGTAGCTGGTCAACAAAGAGTCAACAAATGAGATTAACATAGCTAATTGAGTCATTTCATGCGCAAAAAAATCCAAAAAAATAAAAACATAGTGGCACCTACTCATGGAGTCTTCCTACGCAACCTGCCACCTAGAAAACCTTAACAAACATAGATAAATCAAGTTTTACCACAAATTGCCACTTCTCAGAATCACTAGTAGCTATGAAGATGCATGGTTTTCCACTCAAACCCCTTTGCAAAACATCTTCCCCAAAAACATAGTTTGTCTAAATGATGCCATAATTGTCACACTCATGTATATTTGAATTGCAAATAATTTGATGTAGCCCAATATGAATTATATTATACAAAACACGCATTTTTCATTTTGTAATTCTTTTGTTTGAATCCCTTAGTCTATTTACTATTTATGTGCCCTTGGTTTCTTAGTACTACTCAGTTTTGCCCTCAAGTACTGTCACAAATGCTCATAGAAGCCCAAACTTATCCTGATTGGTTGAGCCGTTGTCACACGGATCGACTCCACCAACCGTTGATCCACTGATCTAACGGGCAGTATACCCCTCTCCGTCTCTTCGTGGCCACCTCTCTCTCTCTCTCTCGTGGCCACCCCTCTCTCTCTCTCTCCGGTGGCTCTCTATTGTCAGCCCTCTCTCTGTGCAATAACGAGTTTGCCACGTAACTGTATTCCCTCTATTTATGCATTATTTTTCACGGTAAAATGATAAACTATCACGAATTTCCGTTTCCATCAAGATAGTCCGCATTATTTTTTTGTTGAGATATAAACCCTCACAACGGTCATCTCCTCCTTAATTTATTGTGTAAACCCCACAACGGTCATCTCCTCCTTAATTTATTGTGTAAACCCCACAACGGTCATCTCTCCCTTATAAACACCCACAACGGCCATCCCTTGTGTCAATAGGTTCTGCCTCTCTCTTCTTTGTTCACATACACTTGATCCATTGCCATGGCTTCCACGTCTCGGACGCGGACCGGAAGGGGAAGGGGAAGGGGCGGCCGGGGTGGTGGATCATCATCATTGCCACCACCACCGTCAACACTGCCATTGATCATAGAGGAGTTCTTCATCGTCATCTATGAAGACCCTTTGGTCAAGAAGGTACGTACGTGTTCCCACATATATGATGCATGTGATTAATTATGGGCATGTTCTAAAAAACCTTTAATTTCAAACGATCGGCGCTCGATCTCTTTGCAGGCACTCCCAAAAAAGTTTGCGGACTATCTTGACGGCCAGGAGCCAGCTAAGGTGTATCTGCGAGCAGCTGACTGCGGTCCTCGTCTCTGGACCGTGGAGGTCCTATTTGACGGACAAGGCCGGATGTACCTCGACAAGGGCTGGGAGAAATTCGCCATCGCGCATGGTGTGGATTTCGGCTGCTTCGTACACTTCAAATATGAAGGCGATGATGTGCTCACAGTGAAGGTGTTCGACGGAACAATGTGCAGGAAGTACTACTACTCGGACGACGAAGATACTGACGATGAAAGCGACGACGATGTGAAGCCATGCATCCATCCCCTTTAGATAATTAAGGGGATTATGACCAAGAATATATATGTAGCTTCATATGCATCGATTTAGAGATCTAGCTATTTTCTATATATTATGCATGTAAAAAATAATATCGCAATTTCCACCATGATTCGAGCACCACAGCCTCCAAACGATGCCGATACCGATATCGACATGGTCAGAACGGCTATGCTCGCCGCCACTGCTAGGTCACCGTCGGGATGCACCCTCAATCCCGTCCCCTCATTCGATCACTAACACACCAGAGATACCGCCGAGGCCAATGCCGAACGTACATGTTGATGCCAATGCCGAACATGCATGCACGCCGCTGTGGCACGGCCACGCCGCCCCGCTATGCTGGACGCCACAGACCACCGCGAGGTCTTTCCCTTCGCCACCACACTCCCCTAGCACCCATCTATACACGCCAGAAAGGAGAGACACTAGTTTTCTCTACATTGCTCGCGTTCGTGTCCGACACGGTCAGTCAAAGTTTTGAGGTAGTCGTCGATGTCGATGTCTCGACCATTTCTTCTCTTCTTTGCATGGTTAAACGCGTCTAGTTCATATCTATCTAATGCGTCTGGTCTCGCCTCATACAGTTCTTTGTGGACGTCGATCTCATCTCGGCACCCCGCATGCCACCTCCTCCGTGCCATCGCTGTAGAGCTCCGTTTAAAAATCTAATCCTACCCGTGTATTGCCCCTTGTATCAGCGTCATGGCCCCACTTGTCATTTGATATACCGAAGCCCCACTCGTTCGTGTTTTGGTCAGGGATACAGCGATGCTTACGGTCAAACAAAGATGGATGGTCTGACGTGTCTTTGCGGGCTCTACGTGGCCCCACTAGTCAGAGATAACGTCAAAGTTGTTGACCGATCGGAAGCCGTTCAGCACTTGTGAGGGTTTCGGACAAGGGCTTGGGCAAGCGAGGAAAAACTAAGATCTGAGAAAACTGAGGACAACTAAGGACCGAGGGCGGAAATAGAAACCACGATAAGGGTGGCCCGATCTTCTCAGTAAGCAACGGTGGTGATGATGATCACGGATGATGGCAGCGGAGATACACGACGATGAAGTGGATGATAACTTGTATGACGCAACGAGATCTCTCGATTGGTCCCTGCTGAATGCAACAGCTCTCAACCCTGCAAGATATTCGCAACTCCACACACTTGCGCACGTAGCCGCCGACCACGAAGCGGTAAGTTGCAACCGTCTAATTCCCAATGGAACAGCAGATCACACAAGACTTAAACAGGATCTACACAATATCCGAGCAATATGGTGTAGGGAATTCAATAGTTTTGCGAGAGCAAACAACTAAGAACTAGGGTTTATCTTAAACGTGGTCTAAAGCAGCTAGGGGTCGTCCAAGGCACTTATATAGGCGTCCGGGACGAGTTCTGGTCGAAAAATACAAGGAAAAACCGACCCAGAATAGATCTGGTCGAGACAGACTCGGACGCGTCCGGTCGGGATCCGGTCGACCGGGCGTGGACCGCCGGTCCGTTTGGCGGCCGGTCAAGCGGCTGTGGACCGGACCGTCCGGTGCGTGGTCCGTCAACCGGGCTGGGAACCAAAAGCGAAGTTTCCGGTTTCGTCCGATACGAGGGGCTTCGTCCATTGCGTCCAGGTTAGCGACCGGTCCCGGCCAGACAGAGGGCTGGCCGGTCGGGGCAGTCGACCGGGTTCTGACCGGCCTGGACTTCTTCTTCTCCTCTCGCGCATGCCCGCTCCTCCTTCGCGCGTCCATGAGATATCTTCATGTCCAGCTCCATGTCCAGCTTCACGGCCATCTTGACGTCCGTCTTCATGTCCAGCTGCTCCTCTCCTCGTGCGATGCTCGTCTCCTCTTGATACCTGATGATACATAAGTAATAGGACTTAGGCAGTATAAAGTTCTCATCAATCAAAGTATCGTTTAGAAACAAGTTCACCTGTTGTTTAAGTAGCTTCGCACGAGCTCGTGTTATTGGTCCAATCCTAACTTCGTTGGACTTGAGCTTCACAGCAGGTTCATCTTCAGTTGGTAATGACGGAGGTAGTAGTGAGGTAGGGATGTCCTCATCATCTCCCCCCTTCAAAAGGCGTCGACCCCGACGCTCCAAGGTCTTCTCCGTCATATGGTGTCAAATCAGCAACATTGAAAGAATTACTGACACCAAACTCATCCTCTGGAAGATCTATCGAGTATGCATTATCATTGATCTTGGCAAGCACTTTGTAAGGACCAGCACCACGAGGCTTCAACTTAGACTTCCTCAAGCTTCGGGAACCTATCCTTGCGAAAATGTACCCAGACCAAATCACCAGGCTTGAACAACATCTCTTTGCGCTTCTTATTCATCCTTGCAGCATTGCTCTTTCCTTTCTTCTCAATCAACTCTTTAGTCTTCTCATGAATCTTCTTCACATAATCTGCCCTCTTTGATGCCTCCATATTAACTCTCTCATGTATGGGCAAAGGCAACAAGTCAAGTGGAGTAATGGGTTTGAAACCATACACCACCTCAAAAGGACATAGCTCCGTGGTAGAATGTACCGCCCTGTTGTAAGCAAACTCCACATGCGGCAAACAATCTTCCCACTCCTTCAGGTTCTTCTTGATCATGGATCTCAACAGTTGTGACAATGTTCTATTCACCACTTCAGTTTGACCATCAGTTTGGGGATGACAAGTAGTGCTGAACAGCTTCGTCCCCAGCTTTCTCCAAAGCGTCTTCCAGAAGTAGCTCATAAACTTCACGTCACGATCAGAAACAATAGTCTTCGGGACTCCATGTAGACGTACAATCTCCCTGAAAAACAGGTTAGCAATATGCGACGCATCGTCGCTCTTGTGGCAGGCAATAAAGTGGGACATCTTAGAAAATCTATCCACTACCACAAATATAGAATCATGGCCTCTTTTAGTACGCGGCAAACCCAACACAAAATCCATACTAATATCCTCCCATGGTGTAGTAGGTGCCGGTAAAGGAGTATACAAACCGTGAGGCTTCAGCTTGGACTTGGACTTGTTGCAAGTAATGCATCTTCGCACATATCTATCCACGTCCCGCCTCATCTTTGGCCAATAAAAGTGGTCAGCTAGCATGAGTAGCGTCTTCTCACGCCCAAAGTGACCCATCAAACCTCCAGCATGTGATTCTTGCAATAAGAGCAAACGCACAGACGATTCTGGAACACATAGTTTGTTAGCCCTAAACAAGAACCCATCATGTATGTGATATTTTTCCCATGCTTTACCAAGAGCACATAAGCGATATGGTTCAGCAAAATCATGATCAGTGGCATACAAATCACATAGTATCTCTAAACCAGGAATTTTAACATCAAGTTGAGTTAATAGCATATTCTTCCTAGATAGAGCATCAGCAACAATATTATCTTTTCCTTCTTATGCTTAATAATGTATGGAAAAGACTCAATGAACTCAACCCACTTAGCTAGATGCTTATGCAAAGTAGATTGGGCTTTCAGGTATTTTAAAGCTTCATGATCAGAATGTATGATAAATTCTTTTGGCCACAAGTAATGTTGCCAAACCTCAAGAACTCTAATTAAAGCATACAATTCTTTATCATATATAGGATAGTTCAACTTAGCACCAGAAAGTTTCTCAGAAAAATATGCAATTGGGCGACCCTCTTGCATCAACACACCACCAATTCCAATACCACTAGCATCACATTCAATCTCAAATTGCTTATTGAAATCAGGAAGTGCAAGCAACGGTGCAGAAGTTAACAATCTCTTAAGTTCATCAAAAGCATGATCTTGGGCTGCGCCCCACTCAAAGACAACACCCTTTTTAGTTAAATCATTCAAAGGTGCAGCAATAGTACTAAAGTTGGGCACAAATCTTCTATAAAACCCAGCTAGACCATGAAAACTTCTTACTTGACTCACATTCATGGGAGTAGGCCAATTTTGAATAGCTTCAATTTTAGACACATCTACTTCTACTCCATGCTTAGAGACAACATAACCCAGAAATATGACCTTATCTTTGCAAAATGTGCACTTCTCAAGATTACCATAGAGTTGATTATCACGCAACACTTGCAAAACATGTCGAATATGTATAGTATGATCAGATTCATTGCGGCTGTAGATTAATATGTCATCAAAATACACAACCACAAATTTGCCAATAAATTCACGCAAAACATGGTTCATCAGTCTCATGAAAGTGCTAGGTGCATTAGTTAAACCAAAAGGCATTACTAACCACTCATATAAACCAAATTTTGTTTTAAAGGCTGTTTTCCACTCATCCCCTTCTTTCATCCTAATTTGATGATAACCACTACGCAAATCAATTTTAGAGAACACAGCAGCACCACTCAATTCATCTAGCATATCCTCTAAACGGGGAATAGGATGACGATATCGAATAGTAATGTTGTTTATAGCTCTACAATCTACGCACATACGCCAAGTACCATCTTTCTTAGGAACTAGAATAACAGGAACAGCACAAGGACTAAGGCTTATGCGAATATAACCTTTGTCGAGTAGCGCTTGTACTTGCTTCTGTATCTCCTTCGTCTCTTCGGGATTAGTGCGATATGGCGCCCTATTGGGCAGCGATGCTCCGGGAATCAAGTCAATTTGATGCTCAATACCTCGCAATGGTGGTAGTCCTGCGGGTACCTCCTCCGGAAACACGTCGCCGAATTCCTGCAAAACATTAGAAACACCAAGAGGAAGAGGGGTCATGTCATTAGAAACCAAAACCGTACCCCTGTACAAAAGCACAAGAGGCATGGCCGTAGGATCCTCACTAAATTATCTCATGTCTTCTTTGGTGGCTAATGAGACTAAGGAATTCACTCTCTCACTTTTCGTTATATCACTCACGACATTACAATTCTCTCGCCTATCTAGAGGTGCATCCTCCAAATTCACTTCGATCTTCTGACGAGACTCATTGACAATTTGTTGTGGTGACATAGGCTGTAAGTTAATTTTCTTGCCCTTGTACTCCAAGTGATATGTATTGGCACGGCCATTGTGTTGCACAGGAACGGTCATAAAGCCAAGGCCGACCCAATAGAGGTGACAAACCGTCATCGGAACCACATCAAAATCAATGCAATCCTTATACGGTCCAATCGCAAATTCAACACGCACCATGTGGTTTACCTTCATCTCACCATTGTCGCTCAACCACTGAATATAATATGGATGCGGGTGCGGTAGATACTTCAACTTCAGCTTGGTACATAACTCTTGCTTGCTAAATTGCGGCAACTCCCGCCATCAATAATGACCTTGCAAGCCTTGTCAGGACCAACTAAAGCTTTGGTTTGGAACAAATTGCAGCGCTGAGTAGATGCACTAGGCAACACATTAAGAGCACGCTGCGACACAACAATGGTGCGAGCATCAGAAGGATATGCATCTTCACCATCAGTGTCATAGTCATCATTGTCTGGAGCATTTGGATCAACATCATCTCCAGTCTCATACTCATTGTCCTCATTGATAAACATGACTTTGCGGTTAGGACAATCTCTCTTGAAGTGACCCTTGCCACCACATGTATGGCAAAGCATATCACGGTTGCGCGTTGTAGACACACCGGAACCACTCGTACTTGCAGCAGATTCGGACTTCTTTGCATTAGATACATTGGAGACCGGTTTGCTAGGCGGAGTAGAGTAAGGAGCGGAGCGCGTCGAAGGCGCCGGCGCTGTAGAGGGCGTGTAAAACGCCCAGCCCCGTAGCACGTCCCTTAACCTTTGCTTCTTCAGCCAACTGTGATTCAGCTTGCATGATGTAACAATTGGTTCATATTGGTGTAGGTGTAATGACGAACAATGCCTTTAACATCATACTTCAATCCATTGAGAAAACGCTGCATTGTCATCTCTAGAGACTCACGGACACGACCACGCTGCATAAGCATCTCCATCTCCATGTAGTACTCATCAACAGTCTTCACACCTTGCCTCAATAGTGTTAGCTTATCAAATATGTTCCGCATATAATTTGTAGGCACAAAACGAGAAGTCATTGCCTCTTTCATAGCACGCCATGTACGGATAGGTTGTGCACCATCTTCATCGAGGTTACGAACCAAAGAATCCCACCAACGCAATGCATAACCATCAAATTCAGAAGACGCAAGCTTGATCTTCCTATCTTCAGAGTAGTGTGGATGTAGGCTCCATAATTTCTCAATCTTGAGCTCCCAAGTGAGGTATTCTTCAACATCAGCTCCTCCTTCAAACTTGGGTATGGAAAACTTAGGCTTACCCAATCCATCTTCTTCATCTTGTCCACGACCATTGCGGCCAAGTGGAACCCAGCCACGAGGACGATGACCACGAGGCGCACCACGAGCATTGTGTGCGTCATCTTCAAGCTCAGGATCGTCATCATCTTCTTGTTGTTGTTGTAGTACAGTCAAGTTCTCAATAGCGAGACGCATATCCGCAATATTACGTGTATATCCGTCATTTGATCAGACAATCCAGTGACGGTGACATTAGTAGCATCCAGCGTTTGTTTGATCTCATCAACTGTACTCTTAAGCTCATCATCGTTAGTGCGGAATTCACGTCGCATCTCATTACGAAGAGCTTCATACTCCCTCCATGTGATGATATCTGCCGAATTCTTGTTCTCCTGGTTAACAATCTTATTATCACTAGCAGACATGATTAGTAGGTTAGTGCACTAAATCAAAAATATATGGTGGTACTCTCACAACTCACTCAAAACTGATAAGAAAAGGAAATCTTACCGTTCCAAAGTAAATTAGTGTTGCTTACAGTGCACGGATGTAGCGAAGCGAATATCAAGGGTATAAGAACAATCACACGACAAAGCAGGGTATATGTGGGGCTGTAGGTAGGCTACCTATTTGCACCAATAACAAGCTCTAGCGCTGACCGTAGACAACCAAAGATACTCACACAAGGCGATATAATGGGGCAATGCAACTATATGGAGGAAAGGTTGCAATGCACAAGAGAGACGCTAGCAAAGCTCAACGAGACAGGCACAAGATTGCTCAACTACGGATGCAGTAAAGAAAACTTAGGCCTTTCACTTGATTTCAACTAGCACACACTTTTCTTTTTGTATTTTCTTTTTGTAACACACGCAGCTATGTAGCTCTTTTTGCTTCTTTTCAATTTTCTCTTTTTTTTATGACTCAACTCCTTGATAACACGGCCAACAAGATATGCAAAGCACCAAAACCCTAATGAGCAGCCTATCGAGCGGTAAAACTAGTCTTTAAGTTCCTAGTCACGTATATCGAAAGAAAGTGTGTCTATGGATGGGAACAAGCACACTGTACGCTATGTGGACTCGGAGTAACAAAACTGACACTAGAAGATAAACTAGATGATAGAGAAAACACAAACCCTAACAATTATACTAGACGAAAGATAAAGGTACGCAAAAACAACTACGAAAAGCAACTAAAACTCGAAATTAGTGCAAGCTATGGCTATGGCAAACCCTAACCCTAAATTTTTTTTGGCTTTTTCTGGATAGGAAAACACTCACAACTCAACTATGGGGTGGATTGTGGATGGCTTACCGAGGAAAACTGAAATCTGATACCAAGATGATAAGGGGTGGCCCGATCTTCTCAGTAAGCAACGATGGTGATGATGATCACGGATGATAGCAGCGGAGATACACGACGATGAAGTGGATGATAACTTGTATGACGCAACGAGATCTCTCGATTGGTCCTGTCGCCAATGCAACAGCTCTCAACCCTGCAAGATATTCGCAACTCCACACACTTGCGCACGTAGCCGACCACGAAGCGGTAAGTTGCAATCCTAATTCCCAATGGAACGTGCGATCACACAAGACTTAAACAGGATCTACACAATATCCGAGCAATATGGTGTAGGGAATTCAATAGTTTTGCAGAGCAAACAACTAAGAACTAGGGTTTATCTTAAACGTGGTCTAAAGCAGCTAGGGGTCGTCCAAGGCACTTATATAGGCGTCGGGACGAGTTCGTCGAAAAATACATGGAAAACCGACCCGGAATAGATCGGTCGAGACAGACTCGGACGCGTCCGGGCTGATCGCCGACGGGCGTGGACCGCCGGTCCGTTGGCGGCGACAACGGGGCGTGGACCGACGGTCGGTCTGTGGTCGGTCAACCGTGGGAACAGAAAGCGCGGTTTCCGGTTTCGTCCGATACGAGGGCTTGGTCCGGTCGTCGTCCGGTTGCGGCCGGTCGGCGGCCGAGCCGGTTCTGGGGCCGTCCGACGGGTTCGACCGGCTGGACTTCTTCTTCTCCTCTCGCGCATGCCTCCGCTCCTCCCCGCGTCCATGAGATATCTTCATGTCCAGCCACGGCCATCTTGACGTCCGTCTTCATGTCCAGCTGCTCCTCTCCTCGTGCGATGCTCGTCTCCTCTTGATACTGATGATACATAAGTAATAGGACTTAGGCAGATAAAGTTCTCATCAATCAAAGTATCGTTTAGAAACAAGTTCACCTGTTGTTTAAGTAGCTTCGCACGAGCTCGTGTTATTGGTCCAATCCTAACTTCGTTGGACTTGAGCTTCACAGCAGGTTCATCTTCAGTTGGTAATGACGGAGGTAGTAGTGAGGTAGGGATGTCCTCATCAATCCCTATGTTATATGGGTGGGGGTGTGTGTGTTTGACCATGGGCGGACGTTCGCATCCCCTTACGGTTTCTTGTATATGTTTATTGCTTCTCTTCCATAAAGACATGGCACGTATTTTGCGTGCTCGCGAAAAAAAGACACCATTAGAAACTAGCTGCTACCTCCATACTAAAATAACAAATGACTCAAATTTTCTAATCTACTACATAAAATGTAGTCTAGATACATACGGATGTATCTTGATAAAGTTAAGTCATTTATTTGTGAACGGAGGAAATACTCGATGATGGAGGGGCTAGAGCATCGGCACACAAGTTTTGGGGGTGCCCGCATCAAGTGCGGGCGTTTGAGTGCACTAACCCATAGTGGCGCCTCCGGAATTGACAATCACTTAAAGTATACAAATGTTTGAACGAAAATTTTGAAAACTAAATCTAAAATAATCTAATAGCCGATGTAGCGGTCGAACATGGAGAAGTCCATCGCCACAGCACCGTTGTCGCCGTCGTTGTTGTCAGGTTGCTGGACTCCTTTTTGGCAGCGCCTTGGCCACCCTAGAGTTCCACCACTTCGCCGCCTCGCCGTTCAATGTGGGGATGAGGTTGGCGGACACGGCGAGCACCTTGCTGAGCTCAGGGAACTCCTCTGAGTCGTCTTGGGAACGCAATGTCGGCTACATCTAGCGGTGGGGGCGCCACTTGTCCTCCACCTCTGGCTCATCCTACGGGATCTTCGGCGGCGGTGGAGACTCCTTCTTCGGGTTGCGCCAGAAGCTGAGCCAACCACGCGGCAGCGAAGGCGTTGTTTCCTTCTTGGGGATGACGTGCACCTACCTTGCACATGTGCCTGGCGTCCTAAAGATGACGTCGGTGGCGCGCGGGGCCGATAAGCGCGACAACGACATCCAGTAACGCGAGTACGACGCGGCGCGACGGAGACGATGCACAGACGAGGCGGGCGGGAACATGGTCGCCGGCAGCCATTGGGCGAGGCGTGGTGGTAGGTACCCGAAGTGGCTGAGTACCTCGTCCACGTTGTCCCTGCCACAATCTCTGACGACCGCCTTGTTGTAGGGGCCGCCACCGTAGTCGCCGCGATCTCCTTCCTTGTGCCCAGTGTTGATCTTGGTCAACCACAAAACGCTCTCGAGGGGCCCAAACTGGGTCCACTTGTTGCGTCGGCGGCATAGTTGCACGGCGTTGCTCGACGAGGGTGCGAAGCTTGTCTCCATGAGGGAGCGGTGGAACGGCAAATCTTTTCCATGGTATGCCTTTGGCGTACTCTCGAAAAAAAAAAGATATTCCAGCCGACGGGCAGGTGCCAGTCCACCAGCACGAGAATGTCGTTGTCGGTGAAGACCTACGCCTCCAGTAGCATCAAACTCCGTGGCTTGTTTCCACCTGCGCCGCTGCCTCCAACCTCGTCGTTGTAGCCCATCGTTGGTGGAAGATATGGAAGCTCGAGGATGTTGCGGCGAGGTTTGTACGAGGACTCCGCGGGTTGTTTCCACATGCGCCGTTGCCTCCAAGCTCGTCGTTGCAGCCCATCGTCGGTGGAAGAGGTGGAAGCTCGGGGAAGTTGCGGCGATGTTTGTACGGGGGATACGCTGTGTCATGGTGGCTTTAAAGTCGGGGTAGACGAGCGAGTCGGTGTGCGTGATTACTTCGGCACAGAATTCGAGTCGTCGCCGCGTGGGACACATGGCCTGTGTCTGACCGCTCGCAGGGGACACCTCGGGAGACGGTTGTCCTAAATTAAGTTGACCCCGCCTTCGTTCACCGGCGAAGGTGGCCCACGGTGCCAAGCCGACGTGGCCGTGTGAGCGGGTCTGGCTTGGATGTGTCGGGCAGAGTTTTGGGACGGCCGTTCTGCCGGCACGTATTTAGGAGGCTTGTTGTGGGGTGTCCCACCCAAATGTCCATTTGGTGGGCAGGTGCCTGGTGGTGATGCTCTTAGCCTTGAAGACCTGAAGAATGACAAAGAAATAACTGCCTTTTCAACTTTCCTACGCCATGTGTGCCGAAACAAAACTCCAGTGCATTCTTCTATAAGTTGCTACTAGCTAGCTGCTAAATTAAAAAGGATACCCTATTTTAGTCATATAACCTAATTAAGGACCATTGTATTGTAATATGAGGAAATAACTCCAACCATGTATATGAATATTCTCAACAAAACACAGATAATACCTCTACCTGATCAGTGCTTTAACAAAGGAAGCACAAGTTGATTTGCTTTAAACACATATACATAATTAACCACCACAGCAAAACATTTGCTAATCAGCAGGGAATGGGGATGTTCTGTAGAGGTGCATATCATGCAACAACGACCTTGGCCTTTTGAGACACCCTCGGCAGAGCCAGTAGCTTCTTAAGAACCATGATCTCGTCTATTTTGCGTTTCCCCTCTATTTTCACTTCTTCCAAAACTGGTGCCCAGCTCAGCAGCTTTCCTATGAAAGAAACTTCGCAGCCCAAGCCTAGGAAGTCAGTGACGATAACTGTTACCAGGTGGTCCATTTGCAGGGTAAGCTCTTCAATGCTCGCCTGATCCTGATCCCACGTGCTCACCGGCCCAAACTTTTCATTCCAAGGAAAACTCTGCATGTTTTTTAGGAAACTCGTCAGCCATAAAAAAAAGTTACATGGACATGATACATCCAGCAAGCTTTCAGGCACATCCAAGAACCTCTGGTTGTTTCACTAGAAGAAATGTAACCGAGAGATGGAGAGGGAGAGCGATTTGCGAGAAGTATACCCTTAATTCAAGTACTTTCAACATAGGGGCATTGTGAAATAATGAGCCTGCAGTCAAGACTTCTCTCGGGTCCCAAAAGCATATCTCAAGCCAAATAGACTCCAGGTGATCAAACACTGCGGAGAGTTTAGAATGGATGCAACCTTTTGATAGATACTGCAACAAGAAAAATAAACGATGTCAAATGGCAACAAATTTAAGTCAGGATAACAACACAGTAATGTTGAAGCTCATAATGGATTACCGTCAAGATATAGCCATTAAGGCTCAGTGTTTCGATATATCTTAGGTTATCCAATGCCTGCTTCATATAGCTTTTCCCACGGTCAACTGCAACAGATTGGTATGATTCACATTTGAGGAGGGTAACATCGGCCTCCTTCAGATTTGGGGCATCCAAATGAATGTCTTCAAACATCCCATTAACTTCTAGACATTCCAGTTTACGAGCTTGAATATTGAGACATTTGATACCCTCAAAAGAACATAATCTCAACATACTCAGCATGGGGCAGCAAGAGACCAGATTGTTGATGTTCTTGTCAGTGGTGGAGAAAACATCCAGGTCCAGGACAGTTAAGAAATCGAAACCTTGGAACACCCGGGGCAAGCTGATGATGCAGTTTTTCAGATACAGATGCTCTAAACCAATAGAGAAAAGGCTTGATGGTATCTTGTACTTTGGCCCAGTGGTCAACTCAATTGTAACATAGCTTGGTAAATTCATCGACAACCTGAGCATCCACCTGTCAAATACGTCATGGTATCTTTCTTTCCCTGAAATTGTAAATGTAAATAGAGGTCCCTTGTGCAGTGAGAGCACCATATCGACCAATGTAATAAACTTGGATTTTGCAAAGGTGCAATCGCAAAGCAGTATTTCTGGCATAGTAGTCCATGCATTCCTCCAAGCGCTTGATAGGATACTAGTTCTGACGGCTTCTTGGACATTCAAACGGGAGAGAATGTTGCACTTTAACCCTTCTGGTAGACTTGTCAGTCTGTCTAAATTCACAGAAGATGTAAATTCCACCTTGGCATTTTTATGGGCACTCATTGCTTCAGAAATCAGAATTAAGACTGAAATATCCTAGCATTTCAGAAAACAGGAAGCCTAGATTAATGTTGATTCCACGCCCTAATAACAACATAATACTAAGATACAGAAAAAGCTGCACTGAACTTGCATGTGGAGAGACTTAAGAACTGGTGATTCATGGAAGAGGAAGAAGAAAAATACTGATGGCCTGCATTTAGAGAAACAAGTTTGGCATTCATTCGTTAACAAACTGAACTCAAAAGGTAATGATGGCCTGCATTTAGAGAAACAAGTTTGGCATTCATTCGTTAACAAACTGAACTCAAAAGGTAATGATGGCCTGCATTTAGGGAGCACTTGCATGCAATCGATTAAATAAAAGTAGTAATCATCACTCGACATAAATGTACATCATCGTGTTCCCAGTTGCTTGTTGGGAAGGGCTTGACCATTAATGTGATTAAGAAATAGAGAGAACAGGTTCTAGAAGCTCTGCTTTCTAACATAATCTAGACAATTTGCAGCCAGAAGGCAGACGAACTTGCTTGCTAGATCGATCTAAGAATCGTCAAGTCCTTCAATTTGATAAGATATGATAACTGAACTAAACCCTTTCTTACCACAGTGTGGACCGGCAGGCATTTTGTGCTCCTACACACTAATTCTTCGAAGATAATAATAATAAGCGATGCTCTCTTCCAAATTGGACCTCTAAAAGCTCGTGGTCCCGATGGCTTCCTGGCAATATTTTTTCAGCGAAATTGGTTAATTCTGAAAAAGGATGTCATCAAGGCTGTGAAGCATTTTTTCCAGACTGGGGAGCTTGGTGATGGAACCAACAACACAAATATTGTGCTTATTCCGAAAACCAAACAACCGGATGATCTGAAAAAAATTAGACCTATATCCCTATGCAATGTCATTTACAAGGTTATCTCAAAGTGTATAGTGAATAGGCTAAGACCCCTTCTTGATGTTTTAATCTCCCCACAACAAAGTTCTTTCATTCCAGGGCGGCACATCACAGTTAATGCCCTAATTGCTTTCGAGTGTTTCCATAATATACAAAGGTGTAAGAAGGTTTCTAAGGACTTCTGTGCATACAAGCTTGACATAGCAAAAGCGTACGATAGAGTGGACTGGAATTATCTCAAAGGAGCTCTTACAAGGTTGGGGTTTCATGACAAAGTAACCAGCTAGATTATGACCTGCGTTGCCTCAGTATCATACAGTGTTCGCCTGAATGGAGAATTATCAGGAAAAATCAAGCCTACCCGCGGATTAAGATAGGGGGGGGGGGGGGTCCCCTTTCTCCTTACCTCTTCTTACTAGTGGCTGATGGCTTGTCTACAATTTTGCAGAAGGCGGTTCAAAACAAGGAGTTGTTTGAGCTGAAGGTGTGCATGAAAGCTCCAGGAGTCTCTCACCTCCTTTTCGCGGATGACACTCTTTTGTTCTTCAAAGCCAATGGACAACAAGCTTCTGTTATCAAAGCATCGCTAACTATGTACCAGAAAGCTACAGGCCAGCTCATAAGTGCTAACAAATGCTCCATCCTTTTCAGCGGAATATGTCCAACAAATGAACAAGCTGCCATCAAACAGATCTTATGCATAGATAACATCACCTTTGAAGATAAGTACTTGGGTTTCCCTACTCCAGAAGGTCGTATGAAGGCTGATAGATTCCAACCAATCAAAGAAAGATTCGCAAAGCGGCTAACTGACTGGTCTGAAAAATACATGGCTATGAGTGGCAAGGAAATCTTAATAAAATCTGTGGCTCAAGCCCTTCCTACATACAACATGGGTCTCTTCAAAATGCCGGCTGGTTTCCATGATGACTATATGAAAATGATCAGGCAATTTTTCTGGGGTGAGGACCAGGAGAAAAGGAAAGTGCATTGGGCTGCTTGGGATGTTCTAGTAAACCTAAAGATATGGGAGGCATGGGTTTTTGGAACTCCAAACTGTTCAATCAGGCACTCCTAGCGAGACAAGGTTGGCAATTACTAATCAAACCAGATAGTCTCTCTGCGAAGAATAATGAAAGAAAGATTACTTTCCGAAAGAAAATTGCTAGATACTATCTTCAGCGCTGACCCATCGCCTGCTTGGAGAGGTATAGAACATGGCATTGAACTTTTGAAGAAAGGTATTATCTGGAGAGTGGGGAATGGGAGAAACATCAACATTTGGAGAGACAACTGGCTTCCAAGAAATAGGCCCATGAAACCAAAGTGCACTAAAAGATTCAGTAGAGTCAGCAGAGTTTTGCAGTTGCTAATTCCGAATTCTAAAGAGTGGGATAAGGAGTTAATTAATAAGTACTGCTACCCTCATGATGCTGAACAGATATTGAGCTTGAAAATCCCAGATACAAACATGGAGGACTTCCGGGCCTGGAACTGTGAGAAAAGTGGAATATTCAGTGTCCGAAACGCCTACAAACTTGCATACAACCTGGAGCACAACCTGCTTTAAATAGAAGGTATGAGCAGAACTGCAGATACTACAAGATATTTGTGGAAGAACATTTGGTCCACCCCAGTACCTAACAAGGTTAAAGTATTTGCTTGGCGAGTTGCTGCTGATAACCTGGCTACCTAGGGTATAAACAGATCAAAACACCATGTGATCTATAATACTGTCAGAGACCTGGCAGCAAGGTTATCTTGTTGCAGCTTCCAGTTTGTGAGAAGAGGTGGCAACCTGATTGCCCATGAATTAGCTAGGCTAGATCGGGTAGAAGGATTGATTGGCTGCTGGATGAACCGACTCCCTGAAGCTATCTCCACCCTTATGCAATATGATTGTGAAGACATTATTAACAATGTGCAATGAAATCTCTTTTTCCTCAAAAAAAAAATAATAACCAGAAAGCTAGGGAAATTATTCACCACGGAACCACTAGTAGCAAGCGCAGAAGTAGAACAGCAAGATGGATCCCCATAGGTAGATCAATCAATCATCCGAGCAGAGCGGAAATTAATTTAGAGGGGGAATTGAGGATGACAGAAACAAACTCCATCGTTAATTCGCATTTACCTGGAGTCGGCTGGAGGTGCGAAGCGGAGGTGCGGGAAACCCGAGCGGAGGCGTCGCTGCGGGGTGACGGCGGCGCGCGTCCTGACGGCGGAGGTGGCGACTGGTGACCAGGTTTGTTTCTCTTGTTTCATTTTTTCAATTGGCAAACAGTCACTTTTTGCACCGTCTGATATCTCCACGAATCTCAGCGCAGCTCTGAGCCTGCTTGGTTGCCAACAAACAACAATGCCTTTTCTCGCATGAAAATCGTGTTTAGTGCACACACGAGAAACATTTCCTGCATCACACGAATTCTAAATGACCTGAAAAGTTGTACGCGGAGGAATATCTGATTTGGCCGTTTCTACCGATGCAGCCTTGTCTCGCGCTCGCTAGAGCCAAAATAGGCCGCGATGATGCAAGGGAGGGATGGCGGGAGCCCGCGCGCTGGGGTATTACACCTCCCCGCCTTATCGCCCAAAGGCGCGCCACCATTTTCCTCCTTTCGAGCTCTTCGTTTATAGTTGTTCGTCGGTGACCAAGGTAAGGAATGGGCTCTTCTCAAGCCGGTGGACCTCCGATGTGGCACTTCTTCCTCCATCGCCTGGCCAACATGTCGTCGTCTTCCTCCGTCGGGTCCGACTGCCATATCACTGTGAGTACCTCCTAACCCTAGCTTAGATCTACACTAAGGCTGATGCTGGTGTGTGTTGAGTTTTTATTCGATCTACTTGTTTTGCTTACTTGTTGCTTCGATCTGTAAGACCTAAAGTAGTTTATCTTAGTTTGTTGCTTCGATCCGAACTTTTAGTGTAATTTTGCTAAGTTTATGTTGCGATATGTAAGGTCTTGCTTTAATCTATAAGAGTAGAGTAGATTTGCTTAGGTCTTGCTTCAATCTGTAAGAGTACAATTGTTTTGCTTACTTCTTGCTTTGAAGCGTACAATGTCTTCCTAAGATTTCTAGTGCCCGTTATTTCGTCGAACACCTGTGTATGTGTTCTTCTAAGCCAAGTCGCCACATATAAGTGCGCTAGTTGATATGAGGATTGGTTCTACGATATGTACAACTCCTCCTAGTACCAACTATGCACTTGTACATGACAACAGACACATAAGATTAGTACTATCTTATAGTCAATATTTGTGCCCACAACGTGTTTGGATATTAAATGAAGCTTGTTACCATGCTTGTTTGCTTACCATTATTGCATTATGTTGTCCTAAGAGCTTCTATGTGTAAAAAAATATAGCGTGCTTACCATTGTTTTTGAATCCCTGCTATTTTGATTCCATATATATAGGACGCGAAGTCCCCTGTAAAAGGCATATGCGGAGTTCTCGAAAACAACCTCCATATCTAAAAAGAACAAAAGTGAGCTCGGCACGCCTTGCCTATGGAGTCGTTGCAGAAACACCCCATATGTCTTTCAAACGAGACAAATGACATCTTTGCTGCACATGGGTACTAGTGATCTCTTTATTTAAAAATTTAAAATAATATATCTAAGTTTTAAAAAATTCTGAAAGAAATCATGATGTAGCCAGATTTTCAGTTGGAAACAATGTGTAGTTTGGGCTAAATAAAATAAAATAAAAGTGTAGATCCGAGCTTCCAAATCTCTAAAAGAGAGAAACATTATTATTTTTTGTAGCTCAAAATATAAAACATTTTAAATTGAGATTTTGTACTTTAGTGAAATATAACATTGCCTACATTTATAAATTTGTTTCATAATTTTCCAAAATCTGTAAATATAAATTTGTGATGAATTGAAATCACCAAACCATCTGCCACACGGGGAAGATCGGCCAATCTCGCTGTGACTCAAGATTCGTCTCGGCTCATGGAGGCGGCGAAGGGCGGCAGGAGGGGCTCGGCGGGAGCGGGATCGAGCCGGGATGTGTGATGTCTACGGGTGCTTCTATTCTTGTAGACAGTGTTGGGCCTCCAAGAGCAGAGGTTTGTAGAACAGCAACAAGTTTTCCCTTAAGTGGATCACCCAAGGTTTATCGAACTCGGGAGGAAGAGGTCAAAGATATCCCTTTCAAGCAACCCCGCAATCACGATACAAGAAGTCTCTTGTGTCCCCAACACACCTAATACACTTGTCGATGTATAGGTGCACTAGTTCGGCGAACAGATAGTGAAATACAGGTATGAATGTATATGAGTGGTAATAGCAATCTGAATAAAATATGGCAGCGAGTAAACATGCAACAGAACAGTAAATAAACGGAGATTCGATGTTTGAAAACAAGGCCTAGGGATCATACTTTCACTAGTGGACACTCTCAACATTGATCGCATAATAAATAATAACTTCTCTCATTTGTGCTACATACACTCTTTTGTTGGATGACAAACACCATTCGTTGCGTAGGGCTACAAGAGCTCCCTCAAGCCGGAGTTAACAAGCGCCACAACTTTCGGCATTCATATTTAAGTAACCTTAGAGCATAATAGATCTTGGCAAAATAAACCGAGTACTAACATAGCATACACACTGTGTCACCATTACACTATGAAAGGGGGAATAGATCACATCAATACTATCATAGCGATAATCAACTCCATAACCTACAAGAGATTATGATCATAATCTACGACAAGAACCACACGATGCACACATTGTCACCATTACACCATGCAGGAGGAATAGACTACTTTAATAACATCACATGAGTAGCACATAGACTAGTAGCGATACAAAACACATTATATTGCAATCATAAAGGGATATAAATAAGCACTTCAATATGCTATTCATAACAGTGAATAAGTATTCTGTGAAATATAGCCTAAGAGACCCACACGGTGCACACACTGTCACCTTTACACACGTGGGACAAGGAGTCAGATCACATAAGTAAAACCCACTTGACTAGCATAATGACATCTAGATTACAAGCATCATCATATGAATCTCAATCGTGTAAGGCAGCTCATGAGATTATTGTATTGAGTACATAGGAGAGAGATTAACCACATAGCTACCGGTACAGCCCTTAGCCTCGATGGAGAACTACTCCCTCCTCATGGGAGACGCAGCGGTGATGAAGATGGCGGTGGTGTCGATGGAGGAGCCTTCGGGGCACTTCCCCGTCCGGCGGCGTGCGGAACAGAGACTCTGTCCCCGGATCTTGGATGGCGGGCTCGGGAACTTTTCTCGACCGTGGCTTATTCGTCCAGGTTTTAGGTCAGGAAGGCTTATATAGGCGAAGAATCGGAGTCGGAAGGGTTTTGGGGGGCCCACACACTAAGGCGGCGTGCCCTCCCCCTCTGGCCGCGCCGGCCACATGTGTGGGGCCCCTGGGCCTCCCCTCTGGAGGCTCTCGGGTGTTCTAGAAGCTTCGTGGAATTCTAAGATGCTGGGCGTTGATTTCGTCCAATTCCGAGAATATTTCCTTACTAGGATTTCGAAACCAAAAACAGCAGAAACAGGAAGCGGCACTTCGGCATCTCGTCAAGGTTAGTTCCGGAAAATGCATCAAAACGATATAAAGTGTGAACAAAACATGTAGGTATTGTCATAAAACAAGCATGGAACATCGAAATTAAAGATACGTTGGAGACGTATCAGCATCCCCAAGCTTAGTTCCTACTCGCCCGAGTAGGTAAACGATAACACAAATAATTTCTGAGGTGACATGCTACCATCATAATCTTGATCAACATTATTGTAAAGCATATGACATGAATGGAGTGATTCAAAGCAATGATCTATAGTTTGACAAATAGATAACATATAGCAAAACTTTTCATAAATAGTACTTTCAAGACAAGCATCAAAAAGTCTTGCATAAGAGATAACTCATAAAGCAACAAATTCAAAGTAAAGGCATCGAAGCAACACAAAGGAAGATATAAGTTTCAGCAATTGCTTTCAACTTTCAACATGCATATCTCATGGATAATTGTCAACAGAGTAATATGATGAATGCAAATAAGCAAGTATGTAAGAATCAATGTACTTGACACAAGTGTTTGCTTCTAAGATGGAAGGAAGTAGGTAACTGACTCAACATAAAGTAAAAGATAGGCCCTTCGCAGAGGGAAGCATTAAATCATGTGCTAGAGCTTTTCAAGTTTTGAAATCATATAGAGAATATAAAAGTAAAATTTTGAGAGGTGTTTGTTGTTGTCAACGAATGGTAATGGGTACTCTAACTACCTTATCAACCAGACTTTCAAGAGCGCTCCCATGAAGGACGTTATCTCTACCAGCAAGGTAGATCATCCCTCTTCTCTTTTGTTTACACATGTACTTTAGTTTTATTTATTAGATGACACTCCCCCCAACCTTTTCTTTACACAAGCCATGGCTAACCAAATCCTCGGGTGCCTTCCAACATTCACATACCATGGAGGAGTGTCTATTTGCAAATTTAAGTTGCTTACTGATAAATCAGAGCAAAACATGTGAAGAGAATTATTAATGCAAGTTAATTAATTGGTGGGAACCCCATTGCCGGCTCTTTTTGCAAAATTATTGGATAAGCGGATGAGCCACTAGTCCATTGTGAAAGTCTGTCAAGAGTAAATGACAAGATCGAAAGATAAAACACCACATACTTCCTCATGAGCTATAAAACATTGACATAAATAAGAGATAATAACTTTTGAATTGTTTAAAGGTAGCACATGAAGTATTTACTTGGAATGGCGGAAATACCACATAGTAGGTAGATATGGTGGACACAAATGGCATAGGTTTTGGCTCAAGGTTTTTGGATGCACGAGAAGTATTTCCTCTCAGTACAAGGCTTTGGCTAGCAAGGTTGTTTGAAGCAAACACAAGTATAAACCGGTACAACAAAACTTACATAAGAACATATTGCAAGCATTATAAGACTCTACCTGTCTTCCTTGTTGCTCAAACACTTTTACCAAAATATCTAGACCTTAGAGAGACCAATCATACAAACCAAATTTCAACAAGCTCTACAGTAGTTCTTCATTACTAGATTTAAACTACATGATGCAAGAGCTTAAACATGATATAGGAGAGCTCAAAACAATTGCCAAGTATCAAGTTATTCAAGACCATATGAAGCATTTTCTGATTCCAATTAAATAACAACAAATGAAGCGATCAACTTTCGCCCTTGAACATTAAAAAAAGAAGAACACTAGTGTTCATATGAAAAAGCGGAGCGTGTCTCTCCCACACAGGATGAATTTATTCAGAGAATGAAAATAACAAAACAAAAAAAACAAAAATAAAAGCACACAGACGCTCCAAGTAAAGTACATAAGATGTGACTGAATAAAAATATAGTTTCAATAGAAGAAACCTGATAAGTTGATGAAGAAGGGGATGCCTTGGGCATCCCCAAGCTTAGACTCTTGAGTCTTCTTGAAATATGCAGGGATGAACCACGGGGGCATCCCCAAGCTTAGACTTTTCACTCTTCTTGATCATATATCACCCTCTTCTCTTGACCCTTGAAAACTTCCTCCACACCAACTTCAAGCAAACTCATTAGAGGGTTAGTGCATAATAAAAATTCACATGTTCAGAGGTGACACAATCATTCTTAACACTTCTGGACATTGCACAAAACTTCTAAAGTTAATGGAACAAAGAAACTCATTCAACTTAACAAAAGCGGCAATGCGAAATAAAGGCAGAATCTGTCAAAAACGAACAAGTAAAGATGAATCAAAGCACTTAACTTGCTCAAACGGAAAAACTCAAAACTAATGAAAGTTGCGTACATATCTGAGGATCACACACGTAAATTTGCAGATTTTTTTTTTTTACAGAGAATTCTGCTCAAATTCGTGACAGACAGCAATGCTGTTTCTGCGCAGCAATCAAATCTAGCATCAACTTTACCATAGAGACTTTACTTGGCACAAAAAAACATGATAAGGAGAGGTTGCTACAGTAGTAAACAAATTCCAAGACTCAAATATAAAACAAAAGTGCTGTAGTAAAATAAAGACATGGGTTATCTCCCAAGAAGTTCTTTCTTTATAGCCATTAAGATGGGCTCAGCAGTTTTAATGATACTCGCAAGAAATAAGAGTTGAAGCAAAAGAGAGCATCAAGAAGCAAATTCAAAACACATTTAAGCCTAACCCACTTCCTATGAAAAGGAATCTTGTACACAAATAAATTCATGAAGAACAAAGTGGCAAGCATAGAAAAGCAACACAACGCACTTCAAGATTCTCAACATAAAGAGGGGAAACTTAATATTATTAAGATGCATATAACCATGTTTCCCTCTCTCATAATAACTTTCAGTAGCATCATGAACAAATTCAACAATATAACTATCACATGAAACATTCTTGTCATGAGCCACATGCATAAAATTATTACTCTCCACATAAGCATAATCAATTTTATTAGTTGTAATGGGAGCAAATTCAACAAAGTAGCTATCATTATTATTCTCATCAAGTGTAGGAGGCATAGTATAATCATAATAAAATTTACTCTCCATAGTAGGCGGCACCAAAAGACCACTATCGTTATAATCATCATAAATAGGAGGCAAAGTATCATCAAAGAAAATTTTCTCCTCAATGCTTGGGGGACTAAAAATATCAAGCTCATCAAAACCAGCTTCCCAAGCTTAGAATTTTCCATATCATTAACAACAATGGTGTTCAAAGCGTTCATACTAATATCATTGCTACTAGCATGCAAATAAGATTTCATAGGTTTTTTAATTTAGCAAACAATCCATGTCTTAACTCGGAAATAGAATAAGAAGCTCATTGTTACTTTCCATTATGCCTAACTAGTGTAAACAAGAAACCAAAAGATGCAATTGCGGGATCTAAAGAAATAGCTTCGAGTACTTACAACGGCGCCGGAAAATAGCTTAGTAGCCGAGATCGAGTGTGAGTACTTTACCTTTCCTCCGCGCAACGCGCGAAAAATAGCTTGCTGCCCACAGGCGTGTGGTTGACGTGGGAGGTTTGATGAGTTGACGGGCTTGATGGAGTGTCTTGATTGTCCCACGGCGCGAAAATAGCTTGATGTCACGGGTGCTTCTATTCTTGTAGGCAGTGTTGGGCCTCCAAGAGCAGAGGTTTGTAGAACAGCAGCAAGTTTTCCCTTAAGTGGATCACCCAAGGTTTATCGAACTCGGGAGGAAGAGGTCAAAGATATCCCTCTCAAGCAACCCTGCAATCACGATACAAGAAGTCTCTTGTGTCCCCAACACACCTAATACACTTGTCAGATGTATAGGTGCACTAGTTCGCGAAGAGATAGTGAAATACGGGTGGTATGAATGTATATGAGTGGTAATAGCAATCTGAATAAAATATGGCAGCGAGTAAACATGCAAGAACAGTAAATAAACTGAGATTCGATGTTTGGAAACAAGGCCTAGGGATCATACTTTCACTAGTGGACACTCTCAACATTGATCGCATAATAAATAATAACTTCTCTCATTTGTGCTACATACACTCTTTTGTTGATGACAAACACCATTCGTTGCGTAGGGCTACAAGAGCTCCCTCAAGCCGGAGTTAACAAGCGCCACAACTTTCGGCATTCATATTTAAGTAACCTTAGAGCATAATAGATCTTGGCAAAATAAACCGAGTACTAACATAGCATACACACTGTCACCATTACACTATGAAAGGGGAATAGATCACATCAATACTATCATAGCGATAATCAACTCCATAACCTACAAGAGATTATGATCATAATCTCGACAAGAACTACACGATGCACACACTGTCACCATTACACCATGCAGGAGGAATAGACTACTTTAATAACATCACATGAGTAGCACATAGACTAGTAGCGATACAAAACACATTGCAATCATAAAGGGATATAAATAAGCACTTCTTCAATATGCTATTCATAACAGTGAATAAGTATTCTGTGAAATATAGCCTAAGAGACCCACACGGTGCACACACTGTCACCTTTACACACGTGGGACAAGGAGTCTCCGGAGATCACATAAGTAAAACCCACTTGACTAGCATAATGACATCTAGATTACAAGCATCATCATATGAATCTCAATCATGTAAGGCAGCTCATGAGATTATTGTATTGAAGTACATAGGAGAGAGATTAACCACATAGCTACCGGTACAGCCCTTAGCCTCGATGGAGAACTACTCCCTCCTCATGGGAGACAGGCGGTGATGAAGATGGCGGTGGTGTCGATGGAGGAGCCTTCGGGGCACTTCCCCGTCCGGCGGCAGCGAAGAGACTGTCCCCCGGATCTTGGCCCGCGATGGCGGCTCTGGGAACTTTTCTCGTACCGTGGCTTATTCGTCTCGAGGTTTTAGGTCAGGGAGGCTTATATAGGCGAAGAATCGGAGTCGGAAGGGTTTTGGGGGGCCCACACACTAAGGCGGCGCGCCCTCCCCCTCTGGCCGCGCCGGCCACATGTGTGGGGCCCCTGGGCCTCCCCCTCTCGGTGTTCGGGGAAGCTTCGTGGAATTCTAAGATCCGGCGTTGATTTCGTCCAATTCGAGAATATTTCCTTACTAGGATTTACGAAACCAAAAACATAATGACAGGAGCACTTCGCATCTCGTCAAAGGTTAGTTCCGGAAAATACATCAAACGATATAAAGTGTGAAAAAAACATGTAGGTATTGTCATAAAACAAGCATGGAACATCGAAAATTTATAGATACGTTGCCGGGATGTGCGGGAGGCAGCGGCGGCAGTCGGAGGAGCGGATCATCACAACATGGTGCACTCAGGCACGGCGCGTATGGGAAGCCGGAACGCATCTATGAAAGCTGCAGGTCTACTGATGGCGCCGCCGAGAGGTTGGGACGAACAAGGGGGCCTCGGTGAGAGACCCACCCGCCCTAAGCTTCTTGGCGGCCCATCGGCAGGCTCGCAGCCATGGCCCCCAGCGCTCCTGGAGTTAAGCAAAAAGGAGGAGTACGATGGTAACTGGGATGATGGAGATGGGATGGACGAGCCTGGCTTCAGGCAGGGAGTGGAATCGCGAGCAGACGGGACTGTGAACATGGACGACGAAGTTTACCTAGAGTTTGAGGAGGAAGAAGAAGTCAAGCCTGCACCGGGTGAACAAAAATCATGGGATATGTTAGCAAGGTACATGGCATCGTTCAAACCAAATACCTCGGCCATGTTCACCCGTTTCATTGATGAGGTCAGACATTCGAGAGCTGGCATTGAGTACTCGGAGAAAGGAAAGAACTACTACACGATCACCCTTTTCTCTAAGGGAGATTATGACTTCATCAAGCGGGGTGGCCCGTGGATTTTCAACCAGAATGCCCTCATAGTTACTGATTTGGACCCAGCAAAGCAACCTTCAGAGACGGTACTAAATTCTGTACCAGTATGGGTGAAGATATACGACGTGCCATGGGGGAAGCAAAATAAGGAGTGGGGCATGAAATATGGCGATGGATTAGGAGAGGCAATGGAGGTGGATGTGCCTGCTAGTGAACATCACAAGAAGGAATATCTCCGTGTGAGAGTTAAGCTTCCGTATGATAGGCGCCTGCAGCCGTACCTGACCATCGGCGTGAAGGGTAAACCCCAGGAGAAGAAGAGGTATAGGCTGCAGTACGAATGCCTTCCGTACTATTGTACCCATTGCGGCTGTATGGGGCACAACACGGACGTGTGCGAGAAAAAGATTCAAGGAGCTCCGTCGCTGAACTATGATGCGCATGAGCTTCGCTGCAGTCCGCAAAAGAAGTTTGAGCACCGGCCACACTATGTGCCACCGACAGCAAAAAGAGGCTTGAGCTTCGCGAGTTTTGGCAGTGCGGTATCATAGAAGGGAGGAGCGCGTCAGCATAGCCGGGAGCAGCGCCGCGCGAGCGTCACACCAGAACATGCGCCATCGCATGTTGAATCTGCCGATGATAATGTCATGCCACCCTTGGAGGACGACCCGGACTATGCTGCAATGCAAGCTGAGCTTGCGGAGCGGGAGAGACAGGTGCCGGTAGAAGTTGAAGCAAATTTGGTGGCAGGCGTGGACGCGATGCTTGTTGATCAGAGGCATGATAGGCTACCACCAGCTCGTGCAGGAGGAGATGCGGCGGGACCGATCGTGGAGTTCCCGGAAGAGGAAGGACAGGCCAAGGACCAGAGCGGCCATGAAAACACGGTGCACATCACTATGACGGAGGACATGCTGTCCCAGCTACATCACATGGATGGGTGGAATGTTTCCTCGTCGAGAAGCGGCAGCCGACAGCATGGACCGAGGGCAGGCGATATGATCCCAGCACTGCAGGGTCTCTCCTCCTTGCAGGTGTCCTTCGGGTCTATGAGCGACACGGTGATGGCGCCAGCTGACACAATACTTGGGAAGCGTGTTGCGGAGGAGGCAGAAGTCGAGGGCGAGCGATTGGAACTATCTCTTGGGCTGGACTACGCAGGTCACGAGGCGGGTACACCGCCAAAGCAGGGGAAGACGCAGGGTACACAAGTGAAGCCAGCTGAGACGAGCAAGCCACAGAAGGTGTACACAAGGGCAAAGAACATGGCGGCCACCGGACATAAGCCATCCGGGAAACTGACGAGACCAAATGTGTGGTCTCGTCAGGAGCAATGAATGCGTATCCTTCAACTGTCGGGGAGCAGGGAACAAACCGACAGTTAGAGAGCTTGCCACTATTTCCCAAGTTTGGAATCCTCGTTTATTTTTTATGTGTGAAACTAGGCAAAGTAAAAAAAATAAGATGCGCTGTATGCGTCATAGGTTTAAGGGGTTTTGCTGGTATTAGTAGTGATGGCTTAAGTGGGGGGCTAGCTTTATTTTGGCATGATCAAATCAGTGTAGAGATTCAAGATATTAATGAAAGGTATATTGATGCGTATGTGAGAGATTCACCAAATGCCCCCAGTGGCGCCTTACCTGTGTCTATGGGGAGCCTAGGGTGGAAGATCGACACCTTATGTGGGACAAACTCCACAACTTGAAAGCAAACTCATCTCTTCCTTGGATGGTTGTCGGAGATTTTAATGAGGCCCTTTGGCAGGAAGAACATATGTCTAATACCCCACGGGCTGTTAACCAAATGGATGCTTTCCGTGAAGCTCTTTTTGATGTGACCTAACCGATCTTGGCTTTTTAGGTGTTCCTTACACATATGATAACAAGAGATCGGGAAGAGCAAATGTCAAGGTGCGGCTTGATAGGGCGGTTGCATGTCCGGCATAGAGAGATAGGTATGCAGATACTAGGGTGCTACATCTAACCTCGCCCGTCTCGGATCACTATCCAGTTCTGGTGCAGATGGAACAGGAAATTCGTGTCCCATGTAGACAGCCAAAGCGCCAATATGAGATAATGTGGGAAAGAGAATCAGATCTTGCTGAAACGATAGCTACAACTTGGGGCGAAGCTGGCCAGAAAAACGATCTCGCTGACATAATGCAAGGGCTGGATAAGGTGATGTCAACTCTTCAATCATGGAGCAAAAAGAGATTTGGGAATATCTTGCGGGAATTGGCAAAAGCAAGGAAGAGACTGGAAGTTCTGAAGCTCGAGAATGCTGATCAGCGGGACATACGCAATGCAACTGACCATATGAATGAATTGTTATATAAGGAGGAGATGCTTTGGCTACAACGCTCACGTGTCACATGGCTAAAAGAGGGGGATAGAAACACGCGCTTTTTTCATCAGAAGGCTGTATGGCGAGCAAGGAAAAACAAAATCAAGAAACTAAAAGATGATGAGGGTGTGTGGCAGGATGTGCCATCTGACATGGAGAGGATGGCCACTTCGTACTTTAAAGAGTTGTTTACACGTGACCCACCCCTGAATGCTGAAAATCTGATTGATATGACACAAGAGAAGGTTACTAGCGCCATGAATGATGAGCTGTGCAGAGAATTCACCGATGAAGAAATCGGGGATGTGATACGTCTCAAACGTATCTATAATTTCTTATGTTCCATGCTACTTTTATGACAATACTTGAATGTTTTATACATACTTTACATCATTATTATACATTATCCGGCACTGACCTATTAACAAGATGCCGAAGCGCCAGTTGTTGTTTCTGCTTTTGGTTTCAGAAATCCTACAAAGGAAATATTCTCGGAATTGGACGAAACGCCCATGGTCCTATTTTTCCACGAAGCTTCCGAAGACCGAGGGGGAAGGAAGTGGGGCCACGCGCCGCCACGCTAGGGCGGCGCTGCCTAGGGGGCCGCGCGCGCCCTGGCGTGTGGGGCCCCGTGACCTCCGACTCCGCCCTTCCGCCTACTTAAAGCCTTCGTCGCGAACCCCCGTAGGGAGAGCCACACGAGAAAGTTCCAGAGCCGCCGCCATCGCGAAGCCAAGATTCGGGGGACAGTCTCTGTTGGCACGCCGCCGGGACGGAGAAGTGCCCCGGATGGCTTCTCCATCGACACCACCGCCATCTCCATCAACGATGCTGCTCCCATGATGAGGAGGGAGTAGTTCTCCCCGATGCTAAGGGCTGTACCGGTAGCTATGTGGTTAATCTCTCTCTCTGTGCTCCAATACAATGATCTCATGAATTGCTTTGCATGATTGAAATCCATATGATGAGCTTTGTATCGCTACTAGTCTATGTGCTACTCATGTGATGTTATTAAAGTAGTCTATTCCTCCTGCATGGTGTAATGGTGACAGTGTGTGCATCGTGTGGTTCTTGTCATAGGTTATGATCATAATCTCTTGTAGGTTATGGAGTTAATTATCACTATGATAGTATTGATGTGATCTATTCCCCCTTTCATAGTGTAATTGTGACAGTGTGTATGCTATGTTAGTACTCGGTTTATTTTGCAAAGATCTATTATGCTCTAAGGTTACTTAAATATGAATGCTGAATGTTGTGGCGCTTGTTAACTCCGGCTTGAGGGAGCTCTTGTAGCCCTACACAACGAATGGTGTTTGTCATCTAACAAAAGAGTGTATGTAGCACAAATGAGGAGAAGTTATTAGTTTATTATGCGATCAATATTGAGAGTGTCCACTAGTGAAAGTATGATCCCTAGGCCTTGTTTCCAATACTGCAGACACCTCTTACTTACTGTTCTACTGCATGTTTACTCGCTGCCATATTTATTTCAGATTGTTATCACCACTCATATTCATTTATACCACATGTGTTTTACTATCTCTTCGCCGAACTAGTGCGCCTATACATATGACAAGTGTATTAGGTGTGTTGGGGACACAAGAGACTTCGTGTATCTTAATTGCAGGGTTGCTTGAGAGGACTATCTTTGACCTCTACCTCCCCGAGTTCGATAAACTTTGGGTGATCCACTTAAGGGGAAAACTTGCTGTTGTTTTACAACCTCTGCTCTTGGAGGCCCAACACCGTTCACGGAAAAGAAGCGTGAGTAGACATCAAGCTATTTTCTGGCGTAGTTGTGTGGGAAAGGTAAAGCACTCATACTTGGTCCAGTGTAACTAAGTTATTTTCGTGCCGTTGTAAGTGCTCGAAGGTATCTCCTTTAGATTCTGCAATTGCGACTTTTGTTTCTTGTTCACTAGTCAGGCATAATGGAAAATAACAGTGAGCTTCTTAATCTATTTCTGAGTTAAGACATGGATTGTTTGCTGCGAAAATTAAAAAACCTATGAAATCTTATTTGCATGCTAGTAGGAATGATATTAGTATGAACGCTTTGAACACCATTGTTGCTAATGATATGGAAAATTCTAAGCTTGGGGAAGCTGGTTTTGATGAGCATGACATTTTTAGTCCCCCAAGCATTGAGGAGAAAATTTTCTTTGATGATACTTTGCCTCCTATTTATGATGATTATAATGATAGTGGTTTTTGGTGCTCCCAATAAATAAATATTATGATTATACTATGCCTCCTACACTTGATGAGAATAATAATGATAGCTACTTTGTTGAATTTGCTCCCACTACAACTAATAAAATTGATTATGCTTATGTGGAGAGTAATAATTTTATGCATGTGGCTCATGACAAGAATGTTGTATGTGATAGTTATATTGTTGAGTTTGTTCATGAGTCTACTGAAGTTATTATGAGAGAGGGAAACATGGTTATATGCATCTTAATAATATTAAGTTTCCCTCTTTATGTTGAGAATCTTGAAATTGCGCTTGTGTTGCTTTTCTATGCTTACCACTTTGTTCTTCATGAATTTATTTGTGTAAAGATTCCTTTTCATAGGAAGTGGGTTAGGCTTAAATGTGTTTTGAATTTGCTGCTTGATGTTCTCTTTTGCTTCAAATCTTATTTTCTGAGAGCATCATTAAAATTCTTGAGCCCATCTTAATGGCTATAAAGAAAGAAGCTTTGGAGATAACCCATGTGTTTTTTTTTACTTGTATTTTGAGTCTTGGAAGTTGTTTACTACTGTAGCAACCTCTCCTATCATGTTTTTGTGCCAAGTAAAGTCTCTATAGTAAGGTTGATACTAGATTTGGATTACTGCACAGAAACAGATTTTTTGCTGTCACGAATTGCGAGAACTCTGTAGGTAACTCAGAAAATCTGCCAATTTACGTGTGATCCTCAGATATGTACTCAACTTTCATTAGTTTTGAGTTTTTCCGTTTGAGCAAGTTAAGTGCCCCTGCAAAATTCGTCTTTACGGACTGTTCTGTTTTGACAGATTCTGCCTTTTATTTCGCATTGCCGCTTTTGCTATGTTGAATGAGTTTCTTTGTTCCATTAACTTTAGGCTTTGTGCAATGTCCAGAAGTGTTAAGAATGATTGTGTCACCTCTGAATATATTAATTTTTGATTATGCACTAACCCTCTAATGAGTTTGCTTTAAGTTTGGTGTGGAGGAAGTTTTCAAGGGTCAAGAGAAGAGGATGATATACTATGATCAAGAAGAGTGAAAAGTCTAAGCTTGGGGATGCCCCGGTGGTTCATCCCTGCATATTTTAAGAAGACTCAAGCATCTAAGCTTGGGGATGCCCAAGGCATCCCCTTCTTCATCGACAACTTATCGGGTCACTTCTAGTGAAACTATATTTTATTCCGTCACATCTTATGTACTTTACTTGGAGCGTCTGTGTGCTTTTATTTTCATTTTGTTATCTTAGTTTTCTGAATAAATTCATGCTTGTGTGAGAGAGAGACACGCTCCGTTGTTGCGTATGAACACACGTGTTCTTAGCTTTACTTTTAATGTTCATGGCGAAGGTTGAAACTGCTTCGTTAATTGTTATATGGTTGGAAACAGAAAATGCTACATGTGGTAATCGGTATAATGTCTTGAATAATTTGATAGTTGGCAATTGTTTTGCTCAAATAGATCATGTTTAAGCTCTTGCATCATGTACTTTGCACCTATTAATGAAGAACTGTTGTAGAGCTTGTTCAAATTTAGTTTGCATGATTGGTCTCTCTAAAGTCTAGATATTTTCTGGTGAAGTGTTTGAACAACAAGAAGACAGTGTAGAGTCTTATAATGCTTGCAATATGTTCTTGTGTAAGTTTTGTTGTACCTGTTCATACTTGTGTTTGCTTCAAACAACCTTGCTAGCCCAAACCTTGTACTGAGAGGAAATGCTTCTCGTGCATCCAAACACCTTAAGCCAAAACCCATGCCATTTGTGTCCACCATATCTACCTACTATGTGGTATTTTACTGCCATTCCAAAGTAAATTACTTGAGTGCTACCTTTAAAATTTCATTCCTTTATCTTTGCAATATATAGCTCATGGGACAAATAGCTTAAAACTATTGTGGTGATGAATATGTAGTTATGTGTCTTAGTTCTTATAAGTTGCTTGTTGAGCGGTAACCATGTTTCTGGGGACGCCATCAACTTTTACCTTTGTTGGATATCATGTGAGATGCTATGCATGTTCGTCTTGTCTGAAGTAAGTGTGATTTCATGATCAAATGGTTTGAGTATGCATATTGTTAGAGAAGAACATTGGGCTGCTAACTAAAGCCATGTATCATGGTGGAAGTTTTAGTTTGGACATACAACCTCAATCTCTTATGAGAATATTATGTTGTTGAATTCTTAAGCATTAAAAGAGGAGTCCATTATCTGTCTATGTTGTCCCGGTATGGATGTCTAAGTTGAGAATAATCAAAAGCGAGAAATCCAATGCGTGCTTTCTCCTTAGACCTTTGTACGTGCGGCATAGAGGTACCCCTTTGTGACACTTGGTTGAAACATATGTCATACAATGATAATCCGTGTTATCCGAGCTGATTAGGACAAGGTGCGAGCACTATTAGTACTCTATGCATGAGGCTTGCAACTTGTAGGAGGTATTATGCATAGCACATATGAATTATTACTACCGTTGACAAAATTGTTTCTATGTTTTCAAAATAAGAGTTCTAGCACAAAAATAGTAATCCATGCTTCCCTCTGCGAAGGGTCATTCTTTTACTTTATGTTGAGTCAGTCTACCCACTTCTTTCTATCTTAGAAGCAAACACTTGTGTTAACTGTGTGCATTGATTCTTACATGTTTACTTATTGCACTTGTTATATTACTCTATGTTGACAAATATCCATGAGATATACATGTTACAAGTTGAAAGCAATTGCTGAAACTTAATCATCCTTTGTGTTGCTTCAATGCATTCTACTTTGAATTTATTGCTTATGAGTTAGCTCTTATGCAAGTCTTGTTGATGCTTGTCTCGAAAGTACTATTCATGAAAAGTTTTGCTATATGATTCATTTGTTTAGTCATTATCTTTTGTTAGCAATCTTTTGCTTCGATCACTCCATTCATCTCATATGCTTTACAATAATGTTGATCAAGGTTATGTTGGTAGCATGTCACTTTAGAAATTATTTGTGTTATCGTTTACCTACCGAGGGCGAGTAGGAACTAAGCTTGGGGATGCTTGATACGTCTCAAACGTATCTATAATTTCTATGTTCCATGCTACTTTTATGACAATACTTGAATGTTTTATACATACTTTACATCGTTATTATACATTTTCCGGCACTAACCTATTAACAAGATGTCGAAGCGCCAGTTGCTGCTTTTGGTTTCAGAAATCCTACAAAGGAAATATTCTCGAATTGGACGAAATCAACGTCCAGGGTCCTATTTTTCCAGGCTTCCAAGACCGAGGGGGAAAGGAGGTGGGGCCACGGGCGCCGCCACACTAGGGCGGCGTGGCCAAGGGGGGCCCGTGGCCCTAGCGTGTGGGGCCCCGTGACCCTCGACTCCGCCTCCTTCCGCCTACTTAAAGCCTTCGTCGAAACCCTCGAACGGAAAAACCACGATACGAGAAAAGTTCCAGAGCCGCCGCCATCGCGAAGCCAGATTCGGGGACGAAGTCTCTGTTTCGCACGCCGCCGGACGGGGAAGTGCCCCGAAGGCTTCTCCATCGACACCACCGCCATCTCCATCAACGCTCTTGCTCCCATGATGAGGAGGGAGTAGTTATCCCCGAGGTTAAGGGTTGTACCGTAGCTATGTGGTTAATCTCTCTCTCGTACTCCAATACAATGATCTCATGAATTGCTTTGCATGATTGAGATCCATATGATGAGCTTTGTATCGCTACTAGTCTATGTGCTACTCATGTGATGTTATTAAAGTAGTCTATTCCTCCTGCATGGTGTAATGGTGACAGTGTGTGCATCGTGTGGTTCTTGTCGTAGGTTATGATCATAATCTCTTGTAGGTTATGGAGTTAATTATCACTATGATAGTATTGATGTGATCTATTCCCCCTTTCATAGTGTAATGGTGACAGTGTGTATGTATGTTAGTACTCGGTTTATTTTGCAAAGATCTATTATGCTCTAAGGTTACTTAAATATGAATGCGAATGTTGTGGCGCTTGTTAACTCCGGCTTGAGGGAGCTCTTGTAGCCCTACACAACGAATGGTGTTTGTCATCCAACAAAAGAGTGTAGGTTGCACAAATGAGGAGAAGTTATTAATTTATTATGCGATCAATGTTGAGAGTGTCCACTAGTGAAAGTATGATCCCTAGGCCTTGTTTCGATCTAAAACACCGCACTTACTGTTCTGCTGCATGTTTACTCGCTGCCATATTTATTTCAGATTGTTATCACCACTCATATTCATCTATACCACCTGTGTTTTACTATCTCTTCGCCGAACTAGTGCGCCTATACATCTGACAGGTGTATTAGGTGTGTTGGGGACACAAGAGACTTCTTGTATCTTAATTGCGGGGTTGCTTGAGAGGACTATCTTTGACCTCTACCTCCCTGAGTTCGATAAACCTTGGGTGATCCACTTAAGGGAAAACTTGCTGCTGTTACAAACCTCTGCTCTTGGAGGCCCAACACTGTCTACAGGAAAAGAAGCGTGAGTAGACATCAGGATGCTATGTTCCAAATTGGCCCTCTCAAGGCACCTGATGTTGATGGCTTTCCTGCAAGATTTTATCAGAGAAACTGGGGCACTATCAAGGTGGAGGCTATTAATGCAGTCAAGCTGTTTTTTGTCACCAGACATATTCCAGAAGGGGTGAATGAAACGGCCATAGTGCTAATCCCGAAGAATGAACAACCAGAAAACCTCAAAGAGTTCAAGCCGATCAGCCTATGCACAGTTATCTATAAAGTTATAGCGAAATGCATGGTGAATAGGATGCGTCCTATATTGGGTGATATTGTCTCGGTAAATCAGAGCGCCTTTGTCCCTGGGCGCCTAATTACGGACAACGCACTGGTTGCCTTCGAGTGTTTACACTTCATAGAGCAGAATAAAAACTTGAACAAGGATTTTTGTGCGTACAAGCTGGATCTATCCAAGGCGTATGATAGGGTGGATTGGGAGTTTCTGAAGAAAGTGATGCAAAGGATGGGTTTTTGTCACCGTTGGGTCGACTGGATAATGGCATGTGTCACCTCGGTGAGTTATAAGGTTAAATTCAATGGAAACCTCCTGGATTCATTTTCTCCCTCTCGGGGCCTCCGACAGGGTGATCCTCTCTCCCCCTTCCTATTCCTTTTCGTTGCGGATGGATTATCTACCTTGCTTCAGAAGTCAGTGGAGAATCATGATATTGAACCTTTAAAAGTATGCCGGAACGCCTCGGGTGTTTCCCATCTTCTCTTTGCGGACGATAGCCTGCTATTCTTTAAAGCACAAGGTACACAAGCACATCACATTCAAGAGATTCTAAAAACTTATGCTCAAAGCACAAGCCAACTAATTAATCCAAGGAAGTGCTCGATCATGTTTGGGGACGCCTGTCCGGAGGAAAGGAGAACTGAAGTGAAGGATATACTCCAGGTGGAACAAGAGACTTTTGAAGCAAAATACCTGGGGCTCTCATGGACGTATGGGAAAGGACAAATTTGAAAGCTTGCAAGCTAAACTAGCTAAATGCTTGGTTGAGTGGGATGACAACCATAAATCTCAAGCTGCAAAAGAAGTTCTCATAAAGGCCATTGCCCAAGCCATTCCTATCTATGTTATGAGTGTGTTCAAACTGCCCTTGGGGCTCTGCGATGAACTTACAAAGATAATTAGGAGATATTGGTGGGGTGCTGAAAATGGAAAGAGGAAGACACACTGGGTTGCCTGGAACATTATGATGCGACCGAAAGACTATGGAGGCGTTGGCTTTCGTGATATGAGGCTGTTCAACCAAGCTCTCCTCGCTCGCCAAGCTTGGCGCCTACTGCAAAACCCACATACCTTATGCGCCCAGATTCTTAAAGCTAAGTACTATCCTAATGGAGTCTTGCTTGATACTGTGTTTTCAGGGAATGGATCATCCACATGGCATGCGATTGAATATGGTCTGGAGCTCCTCAAGCAGGGAGTTATTTGGAGGATCGGCAATGGTGCAAGCGTGCATGCATGGAGGGACCCATGGATCCCCATGCACGTCGTTCACAAGCCAAAAACGGAGCAAGGTCGTTGCCGTTATCGATGGGTGGCGGATTTTCTACTCCCTGATGGGTCGTGGAACTTGCAGCGCCTTGGGCAGTACTTTGGGCAGGAGGATATCGACGCGATCGCACATATTAAACCGTCGAGGAGGCACGAGAGGGACTTTGTCGCCTGGCACCCGGAGAAGAATTGTCTGTTTATGGTGCAGAGTGCATACCGTTTTGCCCTCCATCGGAACATGATGCTCCAGGATAGAGGCGCCACAAGCTCCAGACCTGATGGCTTCAGTCCGAGCTAGAAGCTAGTTTGGAAGTGTCCCGTACCACCAAAGGTTAAGAACCTGGCTTGGCGCATCTGCCGCAATGCCCTAACTACTCAAGTTAATATGAAGAGACGGGGTATGACAGTATCTGGACTGTGCCAGATTTGTGGAAGAGAAGATGAAGATGCCATCCATGTGTTCTTCCGATGCCCGCATGCCCAGGGGCTCTGGAGGGCGATGTCTGAGGTCTGGGACTTGCCAAACTTGGAGGAAATACGGCCAGAGGGACATGACTGGCTGTTCCAACTGCTCCACGTCTGCAATGAGAACCAACGCGCCCGCACCTTGATGACGCTATGGAGGATATGGCATGCACATAATGAGCTCACGCACGAAAAACCGTGCCCAAACATTGAAGGATCGCGTCGCTTCCTAATGAGCTACCTCGACTCGCTCATGCTACTGAAAAAATTCCCGGAGGCTGATGTTACAAAAGGGAAGATGGTGCTAGATGAGAACCGGGGCTTCAAACGCGGCAAACAGAAGGAGCCCAGGGCAACGATGGAGAAACAGAAGGGGAGGCTGCCCTAGGACAATGAAGCGAAGATGAATGTGGACGGCGCGTTCTCTGAGGATGGTCGTGCTGGAGTTGGCATGGTTCTCCGAGACTCATCCGGTGCTGTTCTCCTGGCGGCTTGCCGCCGGGTAACACACTGCCAGGACGCTACAGAGGCAGAACTTATGGCAATCGAGGACGATATACAACTTGGTCTGGAGTGGACTAGCATGCGTTTTTGCGTGGAGTCTGATTGTGCCGATGCCATTGAGCTGATCAAACACCCCAGTTTGAACCTCTCAGCTTATGCCTTCAGGATCAATGTGATCCGTGAGTTACTCAAGGAAAGAGACATCCGCTTAGCTAAAGTCCATAGAACGGTGATGACCCACAAGTATAGGGGATCGCAACAGTCTTCGAGGGAAGTATTACCCAATTTATTGATTCGACACAAGGGGAGACAAAGAATACTTGTAAGCCTTAACGGCGGAGTTGTCAATTCAGCTGCAGAAAGTGACTTGCTCTGCAGAGTTTATCAGTAGTAACAGTTTTATAGCAGTAGGAATAGTGAAATAACAAAGCGGCGGTGAAATAAAGACAAGCAGTAGTGATTATAGTAACAGCAGGATTAAAATACTGTAGGCACAGGGATGGATGAACGGGCGTTGCATGGATGAGAGAATTCATATAACAATCATGGTAGGGCATTTGCGGTAATAATAAAGCGGTATCCAAGTACTAATCAATCAATAGGCATGTGTTCCATATATAGTCGTACGTGCTCGCAATGAGAAACTTGCACAACATCTTTTTGTCCTACCAGTAGGTGGCGGCCGGCCTCTAGGAAACTATCCTGAAATTAAGGTACCCTTTAATAAAGTACCGAGCAAAAGCATTAACACTGTGAACACATGTGATCCCTCACATCACTAGCCTCCCTCCGGTTGTCCCAATTTAACTTTGGGGCCTCGGGTTAGGATAGCAACGTGTGTATACAACTTGCGGAGTAAGATCATAAAACAATGCATATCATGATGAAACAATAACATGTTCAGATCGAGATCATGGCACTCGGGCCCTAGTGACAAGCATTAAGCATAACAAGTTGCAACAATATCATAAAAGTAACATCTACGGATACTAGGCACCATGCCCTAACAATCTTGTGACTATTACATGATCAATCTCATCCAATCCCCCATCCCCTTCAGTGGGGGAATTACTCACACATGGATGGGGGAAACATGGCTGGTCGATGGTGATGGCGGCGAAGATCCTCCAATTCCCGCGTCCGTGGAGGCCAGAACGGAGTTTCTGGTCCCGAGGCGGAGTTTCGCGATGGCGGCGGCGTACTGGATGGTCTCTGGAAATATGGTCGCACCCCCGCGTTTTTAGGTCGAAAGACATATGTAGTCCAAAGGAGAGCGTCGGGGGGCCCCGAGGGCCCCACACAACAAGGCGGCGCGCCCCCTCACGGGCCACGCCGGCCTGGTGTGTGGGGCACTGCCCCCACCACAGCTTGCCCTTGGCTCCGTCAATATTACGGAAAATAGGACCTTCCGCATAAATTCCGAGGATTTTCTGAAAGTTGGATTTACGCACAAAAACGAGACACCAGGAGCAATCCGCTGAAAAAGCGTTAGTCCGTGTTAGTTGTATCCAAAATACACAAATTAGAGGCAAAACAATAGCAAAAGTGTTCGGGAAAGTAGATACGTTTTGGACGTATCAACTCCCCCCAAGCTTAGCTTATTGCTTGTCCTCAAGCAATTCAGTTAACAACTGAGTGCGATAAAAGAACTTTCACGAACACATTTGTTCATATGATGTAAATATTCTCATGATATGGCAAGTGCTTAAGCAATTCATAATAAGGTACATGCAAATAAAGTCATCTAGTAACTGTGTCAATCATAAAATAGATACCAACAAACTAATAACAAGCATCATGAAACACTTCAATAAGCAAGATTGCAATGTTCATAGAAAGATATGATAAAGTGGTATCTCGCTTGCCTGTATTTGTAGCAAAACATAAATGCCCAGGCACCTCTGAAGTTCATAGAAAGACTAGAAGTAAATTTGTCGAAGATAAAAGCATCAAAGATATACCACAGCTGATCATATTTTGGGACAAGCATATTATACTAAGAATGACAGTCATGCTCTCAAGAAAGTGCTCAAAGAAAGGATGGTGACTCAACATAAAAGTAAAAGATTGACCCTTCGCAGAGGGAAGCAGGGATTAACATGTGCTAGAGCTTTTCATTTTTCAAAGACAGAAATAAAATTATTTTGAGAGGTGTTTGTTGTTTTCAACGAATGATAGTGGGTATTCTAACCACCTCGCCAACTAGACTCTCAAGAGCGGCTCCCATGAAGGACGTTATCTCTACCAGCAAGGTAGTCATCCCTCTTCTCTTTTGTTTACACATGTATTTTAGTTTCATTATGGATGACACTCCCAACCTTTGCTTACACAAGCCATGGCTAACCGAATCCTCGGGTGCCTTCCAACATTCACATACCATGGGAAAGTGTCTATTTGCAGGTTTGTTGCTTACGATGAATCAGAGCAAAACACGTGAAGAAATTATTAATGAAGGTTGATTAATTGGGCTGGGAACCCCGTTGCCCGAATCTTTTTGCAAAATTATTGGATAAGCGGATGTGCCACTAGTCCATTGGTGAAAGTCTGTCCGGAGTAAATGACAAGGTTGAAAGATAAAACACCACATATTTCCTCATGAGCTATAAAACATTAACACAAATTGAGAAGTAGTTTGAAGGTTTAAAGGTAGCACATGAGAATTTACTTGGAATGGTTTGAAATGCCATGCATAGGTACTTATGGTGGACACTTTGGAACAACTTGGTTTTCGGTGTTTGGAAGCACGAGCTGCGTTCCCGCTCATACAAGTGGAGGCTAGCAATAGACTGGGAAGCGACAATCAAGAGAGCAATAGCTGTCATAATCATGCTTGCACAAATAAAATTAACGGAGGCATAAAAGTGATACAAGAACTATGAAGCAAAGTAAATCATCGAGGCTTAATTGACTTTTGTTTAGTCATATGCATGCGTGAGCATGTGCCAAGTCAAGTGAATTATTCGAGGAGGATACCACAATGTCATACCGATCTATGAATAAAACAATGCAAGCAAATATTCATGACATGCTACTCATTATTAATAGATTGGAACTAATCATGAGAGATCATAAACTACTAGACTTTCATTAAAGGGATTTCTATTTTCGTGCCCCTGCTTCGTTAGTTGTACTCAGTTTTCCCCAGTCCCTTAGTTTTTCCTCAGTTTTCCCCTCCTCTAGTTTGAAACACGCACAGTGCTGAACGGCCGTGGCCGTCAGGTCGGAGGCCTTGACCGTTATCGACCGGGTGGGGCCGCATGGGCAGCTCTCCACCGTCTCGTCTTTCAGGCAGGGTCGAGGACACTTCGAGCAGCCATCCATTTATCGGCCGACGTGGGGCGTTTTATTTTCATGATTTTATATGCAGGTTGCCAATGACAAATGGGGCCGCTCTATAGGGCTGCCGCAGCCAATGACCGGTGGGGTCGTATATTTTTCAGTAAAGATATATATTGCCGCTACGTAGAGCTGCCGCAGCCAATGACCGTTGGGGTCGTCTATTTATTTAGGGAATATTGCCGCTCTGTGGGGCCTCCGCAGCCAATGACACGTGGGTCATATATTTTTCGAAGAAAAGACATATTGCCGCATGGGGCTGCCGCAGCCAAGACCGACCGGTCGTCTATTTATTTAGAGAAACTCATATATTGCCGCTCTGTGGGCCTCCGCCACCAATGACCGGTGGGGTCGTCTATTTTTCAATAAAGACATATATTGCCGCTATGTAGGCTGCCGCAGCCAATGACCCGGTGGGGTCGTCTATTATTTAGAGAAACTCATATATTGCCGCTCTGTGGGGCCTCCGCAGCCAATGACCGGTGGGGTCGTCATTTTTCGTGAAAAGACATATATTGCCGCTCTGTGGGGCTGCCGCAGCCAATGACCAGCGGGGTCGTCTATTTATTTAGAGAGAAAAATCATATATTGCCGCTCTGATATATGTCTTTAGAGAATATCATAGAGAGAAGCAACAAGTTCGCTAATTAATTATTCTTAAGCTAGACCGGAGAAGGCTGCAGCTCGTTCCCCACCGTCGACGGAAAGCGCCATCGCCGGCGCCTCGTCGCGGGCCGACTTCCGGCGCGTCGGACGAACTGCGGGCGTCACACGTCAACCACGCTCCAGACTTGTTTCGTCCGCACGCATTGTACCCACCGCAGGAAAGTCCGCCGCAAGCAGATCCGCCGCCCACGACGACCGGGATTTGTTCCGCGCACCAATTGGTATATAGCTTGGTAAGACCTCCGCTTCTGCCTCCCCCGCCCCCTAATCGATTCGGTTCCCGTAATTTATTGGAGTTTGCAGGTACGAAATAGTCCTCAATGTCTCGTCGTAGCGGGTACACCGGCGAGGGTGGGGATTCGATCATGTCGTGGCCACGTTCTACTTCTCCTACCTCGTCGGAAGTGCAGGTATATAGCTTCAGCTCTCTGTACTACCGTTGAATTTGAAGTTCCGCCATGGCTTGTTGGGGCGATTTCAGTTGTTCTTTTTTCCATTATTGTTACAGTTAGCCAGGCAAGCCGATGATCCATGGTACATTGCATACCAAGATGAATCAACCCAGTGGTGTAGCCAGAGGATGGATTTGGAGGAGAAGGTGGCCAATTTAGGTGATGAATTGGCCCGTAAAAACCTGATGATATTCGAGCTGAAGCGTATTGTGGAGGAAGAAAAGAAGAATTCAGAGCTTATTCGCAAGGAGAAGTTGAGAGTTGAGACAGATCTTGCCGTATTTGATCAAGTGGTAGAAAATCTAGAACATGAACTTAAAGTGATGGGAGAGGAGAAAAGTAGATTCATCTGCAGTTTTATTAGGTGTCATCCCTGTCCTAGCAGTTATGTGGTTCTGGTAGACGATTTAGTATAGAATTGTTATTCAGTAGATGGCTCTAACCACTGTATTTTGTTGTGGCTCTAAGCACTGTATTTCGTACAATTTCCTACTTGTGCTAAGTAATGCGCACGATAATTTTAGCATGCATGAACATTTTATAAAAGTGAAGGGATCCCAAAAGTGAATGCATGTACCAGCCTCCGGATCAAATACATATCAATATCTTCCCAATCAAGTTGGGATAGAATTCAAATCATACATACGGATGTACATGGACACATCAAGAACGTGAAGAAGCTTTTTTTGAGACGGAGGTAGTAGTTCAAACAATTTTATCCCAATTGGAAATTGAAAAAACAAATTTATAATAATTTATCCCATTTGCGCCATCAAACGTTGAAGCGATGTTATCGGCGATGGCTTCAATGTTCGTGGCATCGATGACCAGTGTCGGAACCGCCGCTGTCTTGGTGTACTTCATCGGCGACGGATCTGCGGAGGGCTGGATCGGCGGCTTTACAGCGCGGTTGTAGACGATGGCTTCAATGTTCGGTAGCGATGACCAGTGTCGGAACCGCCGCTGTCTTGGTGTACTTCACCAGCGACGGATCTGCGGGCTGGATCGGCGGCTTTGCAGGCGCGGTTGTAGACGATGGCTTCAATCGTCTTGGCATCGATTCGCACTCTCGCACCGGAAGTGAGACATCAACAGGCTGGGTCTGCGCTGTCAAGCGATGTTGTAGGCGATGGCTTCAATGTTCGTGGCATCGATGACCACTGTCGGCACGGCCGCCGTCTTGGTGTTCTTCATCATTCAACAGATCTGAGAATAGAATCGAAAGTGAGACAGAGAGAGAGATTTCAACTATTTCTGACGGTTAGATCCTCACCCACTCTTAGATCCACAGCGCACGCACGGTTAGATGCACGCCGCCGCACGCACGGTTAGATCCGCGCCGCACGCCGCCGCACGCACGGTTAGATCCGCGCCGCCGCACGCACGGTTAGATCCGCGCCGCCGCACGCCGCCGCACGCACGGTTAGATCTGCGCCGCCGCACGCCGCCGCACGCACGGTTAGATCCGCGCCGCCGCACGCACGTTAGATCCGCGCCGCCGCACGCACGGTTAGATCCAGCGCCGCACGCACGGTTAGATCCGCGCCGCCGCACGCCACCGCAAGCACGGTTAGATCCGCGCCGCGCACGCCACCGCAAGCACGGTTAGATCTGCGCCGCGCACGCACGGTTAGAGAGAGGAGGATGCGATGGAATATGCGACTGCCAGGGTTGGTAGGTATGTGCTCTGCTCTTGTCTCCGTATGCGTCCATCGTGGTCCATAGATACAGGCCGTGAGTACAACCAATGATCGAACGGTGCAAGCGTTCGTTGAGCTTTCATCCAACCAAGATCCGTGTGACATACATCTCGACCAATCAGAGATCAGCCAGTGAGTACAAGTTAAAACTGAGTAGAACCGAGAGGGGGAAAAGTGAGGAAATGTTTATCGGAAGGGCAAAACTGAGTATGACTGAGTAAGACAAGTGGGCCCGGAGGGGAAAACTGAGTAACACTAAGTAAAACAGGGGCACCCAAATAATAAACGGACTAAGGGAAATTGAAGCTTTTGGCATAAAAATTGTAAAATTGTGTTATTTGAACAATATATTACATTTTGGCCGACTAGATATTGTTTGCAACTCAAAGATACACAAGTGTGACGAATTTGGACTCATTTGGACAAAGTTTGTAAGCATAGTGGGTATTTGGGAGGTGTATTGAGCAGAAAGCCCTGCATCTTCATATCTAGTAGCTCATGGACTAGGAAGTGGTTTTGAAGCTTTTGGCATAAAAACTTCATATCTCTATATTTCCTTTTCCATTATTATTTCTCTAGGTTGTAGGTAACATAACAAGGCTCCATGGGAAGGTTCCACCATGTTTTGAATTATTTTGAATTGAACCCTAAAATGTTAAAACCCTAAAACCCTAAAACCCTAAAACCCTAAAATGATAAATGTGGCTTAAATACAAATTGTTCATACAAATTCAAATTGTTCAACACAAAGGCATCCCCAATACAAATTGTTCAACACAAAGGGATCCCCAATACAAAGGGAACCACAATACAAATTGTTCAACACAAAGGGATCCCCAATACAAATTGTTCAACACAAAGGGATCCCCAATACAAAGGGAACCACAATACAAATTGTTCATACAAATTCAAATTGTTCAACACAAAGGCATCCCCAATACAAATTGTTCAACACAAAGGGATCCCCAATACAAAGGGAACCCCAATACAAAGGGAACCCCAATACAAATTGTTCAACACAAAGGGATCCCCAATACAAAGGGAACCCCAATACAAATTGTTCATACAAATTCAAATTAGTTGTTCAGAATAAAATCTTTTTCTTGCTCCTGGTGTGACTCGCCGGGGCCACCACCTTACTCCGGGTAACCCTACCAGGGATATTACCGGTGTCTACCTTCCTTTTGCCCTCTTTCTTGTTCTTCTTCTTCTGCGAAGCTTCTGCTTTTTCTTCTGCCATGCTCTTCGAAGTGTGCATCACACATGGCCTTACAACTATCGAGGCAATGTCGATAATACTGTTCACTCTCCTCTGGACTCATCGGTTGAAGCCTTTCTACATCCATCTGTTCCCTCTGCTCTCGATCCATCGGTTCAATCTCCTCATGTTGAACTGCGCTTCAATCTCCTCTGCATTTGCTTGCTTCAATCTCCTCATGTTGAACTGCAATCTCCTCTGCATTTGCTGCTTCAATCTCCTCATGTTGAACTGCTGCTTCAATCTCAAGTTGAATTGCTGCTTCATTCTCCTCTGCATTTTCTGCTCCCGCCTGATCTTCCATTCCAAAAGCCGGATCAACTCCATTTTTACAAAGCCTAGCAATGTGTCCAGGGATTCCACAACGTTTGCACTTACGTTTTCGAATCGGTGCACCACCCTCTGCACTAGCTCTGATCCTATTCTTCCTCGGCCTACCTGCCGGTCTAGTCAATACTGGAGAGTACAGTTTGAAGCCTGGATCGACTTTCATCCATTGGTCTTTTCCCAACAAGGTAGGAACATTCATAGCATATGCAGCCCTAAATTTTGCAACAGAGAAATACTCTGACACATACTGATCAACTTCACCATCTTCACCCCCTATAACACTCATGAAAAACAATGCGTGTATGCAGGGTATCCCACGGATCTGCCATCCCCTACAATGGCATGTCCTATCAACCAAACTCACTGGATACCTCCACTGCATGTTTTTACTGTCAGTGTAGGTTACCTCAGCCTCCATTCCTTTTCTGACGCATTGCATCCTCAATTGTTTTGCCCTCTCATGCAAAGACTTAATCAAAGATGGGAGCATGAGATGGCCAACATAATTTGTGGATGCAATTCTTTGACGCAGATCGATCTTTATCATGATCATCTGCCTAATCTTATCAAATATTTGCCACAGCATAAGCCCTTTCAATGACTTGACCTTTGAGTTGAAACTCTCCGCAAGGTTACTTGTTACATAGTCTACCTTGCAAATTTCATTGAATTGGCTTCTTGACCACACCCTACCATGATGTTCATCCAAGTACTCCTTCACCCCAGGTTTTTGTTTATACAACACATCCAAATGAAACTTATGCTTCCTAGAGCTGCATGTGTATGAAGCTGGCCATAGGTTGTCAGTAAAAACTTTACCCTTGAATTTCTTTGTAAAATTCTGTACCAAGTGTCGCATACATTCCCTATGCTCCACTCCAGGGAATACTGCTTCTACCGCACTCTCCAAACCTTTGCAAGCGTCTGTGTGGATAACAAGTCCTGGTGGATGACCTATAAGGTCGCGCAAGTTCTGCAGAAACCAAGTCCAACTTTCCTCTGACTCAACCTCCAAAACTCCATAAGCAACAGGGAACATCCAATTATGTCCATCAACTGCAGTAGCAGCAACTAGCTGTCCTTTAAACCTACCATGAAGAGCTGATGCATCCACGGCCAAATAAGGCCTGCAACCGTCCAAAAAGCCTTTCCAGCAAGCTTTGAAACAAACAAAAGCCCTTCTAAAACATTCCTTGTGCATTACCTTCCCGCTTTTCAATTTGTAGGGAACTGTATGCTTGTCTATTGCTACAACACTGCCTGGACTAGCCATCTCCACTTCAGCTTTGAAAGTGTAAAGCAACTGAAAGCTTTCATTCCATGGACCATTGATCTTGTCAAGAGCCATTTCCTTTGCATAGAACATCCTCATGTAAGGTACTTTCATCCCTTTATACTTCTCAGCCACTTTTTTCATGAGTGCCGTTGGACCAAGTGAAGGAGTTTCTCTCAGCCAATCTAGGATTATATCTGCCAACCACCTAGTCTTCGCTAGCTTTGTTTTCAGGTCTGGCTCTCCCCCTAGAGGTGGACACCTATGGATCTCCTTATTAACCTTTATCTGAAACATAATGATAAGGGATGTCAGTAATAGATAACAAATTTTACACCGTGATCTAAATACACAACTGGTTGGCGTAGTACCTGAACCAAGCTGCTTCTGCGCATTGTGGATGCATGCAGCCTAAACCTACACCTTGGGTATGGGCATTTAATTGTGAACCTACCTGGCTCACTTTTAATAACATCAAAATTATTCTTAGTGAGAATGTGATATGTAGTAATTGCATTACGGCAGTCCATCATCGTTTGAAACACGGTGCCTTTTGCAAGCTGAGGATCCTCCCTGTTCCACTCAATTGTTGGCAAGTCTTCACCTTCGTAATCGGCTAAAACGAGGCTGTCATCGTTCTCATTCTTCTCTTCATCATCAGTCTCATCAAATCTGGCACCAAAAGCAATATCTTCCATGTATTGATCCTCCATTGCCTGCTTACTGCATCGATCTACCAATTCAGGAAACATTAACTCATCCTCATCATCTTCAGGAGACTGATCCCCAATCTCTGCATCGTCCTCCACATTGACCACAGGAACGATCTGGCTACCACTCGCACTGGGGACAGATGGTGCTGCTGTGGACCTACAAGGATCGCCGCGGCGCACACTATTAGCAGAGGCAGCAGCAGTAGAGAGACATGATGCCCGACCACCTGATGATGCCCGACCACCTGATGATGCCCGAATGATGATGCCCCCTGTCCACATGGACACGAATTTTACCGAAATGGCAAGAAGCATTCAAAGCAAAAAGAATTCCCAGATCATCGTCGGAAAATAGTGGAACCAATCTTTGCTCCGTGTGTTGAAATATTCGAAATGAACTGCATCGCGAGGGCTCCAGGGGTACTTATCGAAGATGTTAGCTTTCAAATCCCTCAACGAGATGGTGGTTGCAACCACCGCAGGGAAGTAAAACCCATTCATTTCGCGTTTAGAATCACGCGTAAAGCTAGAATCCAGCCTAACCACCAGCCGAAAAGCCAGCGCTGGATCAATCCTATTCGAAAAGCAACGCAGTTAGTTGAGCAACAACGATTGGCGCTCAAAAACTGCCTACTATTAATTCACATAGGCAGACGATGCTTACCCAGATGGAATCCATGCGTTAGATCCCTCCGATTCCCAATCTTCTCCGCGGCTGACGGGAAGAGTCGGTACATCAGACGGATATACAAACTCTACCGCGACAGGGGTAGATCTAGATCTGGTGGAGGCGGATCCCTCTCCGCCTCCCGGGGTGGTGGTGGGGGCGGGCGGCTCGGCGGCGGACGACGCCATAAGGTAGGAGGGCAGGACGGCGTGGCGGCGGAGGGGCGGTGTGTGAGCTCCTCCAGTATCGGGGGAAGTGGAAAGCTTTGGGTGAGCTCCTCGAGTCAACAGTCAACATAGTTCGAAAGAAACGGTCAATTCAACACCAACGCGGCTCCCTAGTCACCGGTAACGGTGAAGGCCTCTGACCACCACAACCCTCCCGTCCGAGCGTCTGCGACGGGTTTCAAACTAGAGGGAGGGAAAACTGAGGAAAAACTAAGGGGCTGGGGAAAACTGAGTACAACTAACGAACCAGGGGCACGAAAATAGAAATATACCTCACATGAACCAACTAAGCATGCTCACATGGATGAGTATATGTACAAAAATGAAAACAAATAGAGTTCATACCAGCCTCTCACCGCAGTCAAATTGCCGTATCATCATTATTGCCTTTCACTTGTGCAGCTTGAATAATAATATGAAATGAAACCAAGCTCCAACCACCGGAGACCTCTGAACTCCCTAATGAACTTTACAAAACCAAAGAAGAACAACAAATATTTTTGGTGTTTTCGGGTTAGAAATAAGAACAAAAGGAAACAAAAAAACAAAGCAAAATCTTTTTGGGTTTTCTCATAGCAAACCAACGATAGCAAATAAAGTAAAATAAGAGCAAAGAACCAAATAAATAAATGGTGAAGAGAAACAACAGAAATATTTTTGGTCTTTTTGTGTTTTAGGAAAGAAACAAAGCGAAAACAAGAGAATGCGGACTAACAAAACACAGAAAAGCAGGGATGGCGAAATCTGCCAAACCTGACAGCAGACAGAAATCGAATTTAAAAAATCTTCCGTTGCTCGTTAAAAAGTGTTCAACTAATGAAAGTTAGATAAAAACCTGGGGCACATGCTCAAAAATTTGCAACTCAAAATAACGTTCTGGCTGTGCGTACGAGCCCAGAATCTGTTTTTGGACAGCACTTCCCCAAATATCATCTCCCTCTCATTAGAAAACCACTCTAAGAACTCAACAAGTATGTACAAGTATCCAGCAACCATAATATGCAAATAATGAGTGATGCCGGTATACCTCCCCCAAGCTTAGGCTTTTGGCCTAAGTGGAGTTCATTCCCAACGAGGATCGGGGTTTCACGCCGGTGGATCGTACATGGAGTGATAATATGGCCCCTGCGCAGAAGAATGTCGTGGAGGCTCCATATGACCATAATGTTGATATGAGGAGCTCGCTGCATCGGATGAAGAGTCGAGGTGCTCCTCGGCCTCCTCCGTGCCGTCCCTTGCATGATGGCCTTTCCTTTCTATGTATGCATTTAGCTCATTTTCTGTGACCGACCACCCTTTCCTGGAATCAAGGTTAAGCAGAACAGGTGCAGGCAATCGTACTAGTTTTCAATTTTCTTAGTTATTCTCCAATTTTTCTTATAAAATGTTATCCTATAATACAGGTTGTTCAAATTAGACGCATCTGAAATAAACTCATGTTTAATCATGGAAACAACATCAAGTTTCTCCATGGAGAGCGGAATATCTAGATGGTGAGGTTCTACACCATGCATAGCTAATAAGCGAGAGGCGATGAGACCTCCACAAATTCCTCCCTTCTCACGGTTAGTAGCAAGTCTACAAGCTATTAAAGCACCCAAATTATAAGTCCTATCCTGTTGCAAAGCAGCAGCTAAGAAAGCCATATCTTGGACAGACAACTTACTTGCATTCTTTCTAGCAAGAACACACTTTGTAACGAAATAAGCAAAGTAGCGGATAGCTGGGAGTTGAATGCTACTGATCTTACCACCATCATCGGAGAAGCTTCTCCCTTGACAAATCATTGTATAAAGACTCGAGAGCTCCCGCGGCGTTCCCCTGACCTTCTCGCAGGATCCCCATTGTGGCACTCTAATTGCTGCACAAAAATCAGTAAATGGCAAGTTGATAGTTTTGTTATAAATCTTGTATCTGACCATGGGGTTAGTTTGGGACCGATGAAATTCTGCACCACCGACATTGTTAGTTTCACATATTGGTAAGGTTCACCAACAACAAAACTTTCCAACCCTGCATTGGAAATCAGTGTTTGAACATCTTGCAGGATTCCTGCATTCCGCATAAAATCAGTGCATGGGTAATAAGAGGGGTATACTCTCTTCGCGGTGAACTCTCATGACTTTTTGCACCTCCAATTCTTGTTGGTTTAGTTGGTGCCTGCTTCCTTCCATTTTCTGAAATTTTTCAACAATCATTATAAAATTTGATTTCAAGGTATATAATTGAAGAAAACTACTATAGGAACTTGCTAGAGTACTAAACCTGCATTAAAACTAATTTCTACCACTTAGAACAAGCATGCAAGCTCACTAAACATGTTACCTACAACAGCAAAATATTCAAGATATACTCAACCAAACAAAATTCTAATTGGATAATCAAAGGAGTAACATACCAGAGAGCAAATGTGCCAAATTTCAGACAGAAATCTGAGCTGAGCAAAGAGATCGAGAAATCTCGAGTTCTTGAGCAGAAACGCGAGTGAGAGAAAGTGAGTACGAGTTATTTTTTTCGGGAGAGAGAGTGCAGTGAGTGAAAGAGATGATGAAGTGGGGCAAGGAGGGGCCCACACACCAGGTGGCGCGCCCCCTTGCGGCCGCGCTGTGGGGTGCCACCCTGGGGTTCCCCACTGGTCATCCCAGTGCTCCCGTGTGCCCCTTCGAAAAATAAGACTACCGTATAATTTTTGTAAATTTTTGAGAACTTCGAAAAATGCACATTTCTAGGTGTTAAAGTAATTATTACTGCGCAGGAAAATGATTTCCAAAATCTTAAACAACTAAAGCATATTGCAAAAGAAAAAGTGCTACAACAAGTAAAACAAGTGGAGGAAGAAAGAAAGAAATGTTGTTTAGCTCTCTTATGCATTAAAATATACTTGTTAACAAGGTTGATCAAGTCTTGCTACCAAATAAATTTTATATGACATAGGAAGAGATAAACCTCAAATCAATCATGTTACCTTATATTGAATTGATATAGATCCAATCATAAGAGTTTGATATTCTTCTTTAGGCTCATATATAGGACAATCAATGGATCCCACCTTGATAGTTTTCACATTAAAAATTGTATTAACTCCATATACTTTATCAATCCTCTTGGGAAAATAGACAGTATGTTCCTTGTCATCAACATTGAAAGTAACCTTGCCTTTATTGCAATCAATAACAGCCCCTGCAGTATTAAGAAAGGGTCTTCCAAGAATAATAGACATATTATCATCTTCGGGCATTTCCAACACAACAAAATCAGTTAATATCAAGCAATGTTGAGTAACTTGAACAGGAACATTTTCACATAACAGGAATAGCAGTAGATTTATCAGCCATTTGCAAAGATATATCAGTTGGTATCAACTTATCTAAATCAAGTCTCTTGTAAAGAGAAAAAGGCATTACACTAACTCCTGCTCCCAAATCACATAGAGCAGTTCTAACATAATTATTCTTGATAGAACAAGGAATAGTTGGTATACCTGGGTCTCCCAGCTTCTTTGGAACCTTACCATTAAAGGAGTAATTAGCGAGCATAGTGGAAATATCCTCATTAGGAATTTTCATTTTGTTAGAGACAATATCTTTCATATACTTTGAATAAGGAGGTAGTTTAATAGCATCAGTCAAAGGGATTTGCAAAAATAAAGGTTTCATCCAATCACAAAATTTATTATAATGTTCCTCCTCCTTTGATTTTAGTTTCTTAGCAGGAAAAGGCATTGGCTTTTGAACCCAAGGTTCTCTTTCATTACCATGTTTCTTTGTAATAAAATCTTCTTTAGTGTACTTTTTATTTTTAGCATGCTTTTCAGGTTCTTTCTCAATTTCTTCTTTATCAGGAGTATCATTATTATCATTATCTTCATCATGTTCATTACCACTTTCAGTTTCAGCATCAAAAATAGAAATACTATTAGGATCATTAACAGGTTCAGAGGATTCTACAACAGCTTTATGTTTCTTCTTCTTTTTCTTAGAAGGACTATCAGTTTCTTTAATTCGTTGAGAATCTTGTTCAATTCTTTTGGGGTGCCCTTCAGGATATAGAGGATCCTGGGTAGAAACACCGCCTCTAGTTGTTACTTCATAAACATGTTTTTCTTCATGAGTATTTTTAAACAAGTCATTATGCACTTTAGTAAGTTGATCAATTTGAGTTTGAATCATATTAAAATGTTTAACAAGCATCTTAACATCATTGGAGGTTCTCTCCACAATATCATGCAATTTACCAATAGCTTGAGAATTTTCCATTAGATGATTCTCTACTCTCATATTAAAATTATTTTGCTTAACAATATAATTATCAAATTCATCTAAACATTGATCAGGAGGTTTTGAATATGGAATATCTCCTCTATCAAAGCGTTGAAGAGAATGTACCTCGATTGTGGATGAAGGGGGAATTATCTCACATAGGTCTTCTATTGGAGGCAAATTCTTCACATCTTCAGATTTAATACCTTTCTCCATAAGAGATTTCTTGGCTTCCCTCATATCTTCATCATTTAATTCAATCATACCCCTCTTCTTCAATATTGGTGTCGGGGTTGGTTCAGGTGTAGACCAATCATCATGATTTTTGCTTATTTTAGCCAACAATTCTTCAGCTTCGTCCGGAGTTCTTTTCCTGAAAACACAATCAGCACAACTATCCAGGTATGCCCTAGACTCAATGGTTAGTCCACTATAAAATATATCAAGTAAATCATGCTTTTCCAAATCATGTCCAGGCCGAGCTCTAATAAGAGAGCAAAATCTTGCCCAAGCTTCAGGCAATTTCTCTCCATCTTCTTGATCAAAACTATAAATTCTCTGCAGAGCCATATGTTGAGCACTAGCGGGAAAGTATTTTCGAAAGAAAACATCAAGCAAACAACTTGGACTATCAATAGAATCAGGAGGCAAATTATTATACCAAATCTTAGCATCATCCTTTAATGAGAATGGAAAAATCTTAGCAACAAAATAAGTACGCATCTTAACATCATCAGAAAACAAGCTACTTAAAGTAGAAAGCACATATATGAGATAAATCAAGAGAAAAGTCATAATCTTTATCCTTAATGTTTATAGGAGATGTGGCAAACTTAGGATCAGGAGACAATTTATATCTAACAGCATGTTGTGCAGTAAGCTTTTTAAGGTTACTTGTACTAGTAGTAGCATTGCATTTATCAATAAAATCATCATCAAGCTCCACATAATCTTCATCAAGATCATCAATCTCAGGTGAATTAACAGGTGTAACAGTATTTTCATTAGGAGTTTCAGTATTTTCAATTTGTCTAGACCTAGCAATTGTAGCATCTAGAAAAGGACCTAATGAACCGTATTATCAAGCACAGTAGAAGCATCATCAAAATTATCAGAGGAATTTTCAGATTCAGCAGAAATACCAACACGTGAAGTTTGTGGTGGTGAAACAAGTTGACTTATCACAGATGGTGAATCAAGAGCAGCAGAGGTACTCAGAGTTGTACCTTTTCTTGTAGTGGATGGTAATATGGCGACTTTAGTATCGCGAGGTTTACCCATGATGGAGAATTTGCAGCGAACAATATCAATCCAAGTGAACTTGCAAATAAAGCTATGCTCCCCGGCAACGTAAAAATAGTCTTGATGACCCACAAGTATAGGGGATCGCAACAGTCTTCGAGGGAAGTATTACCCAATTTATTGATTCGACACAAGGGGAGACAAAGAATACTTGTAAGCCTTAACTGAGTTGTCAATTCAGTGCACTGAAACGACTTGCTCGCAAGAGTTTATTAGTAGCAACAGTTTATAGTAGGAATAGTGAAATAACAGCAGCAGTGAAATAAAGACAGCGTAGTGATTATAGTAAACAGCAGGATTAAAATACTGTAGGCACAGGGACGGATGAACGGGAGTTGCATGGATGAGAGAATTCATATAACAATCATGGTAGAGCATTTGTAGGTAATAATAAAGCGGTATCCAAGTACTAATCAATCAATAGGCATGTGTTCCATATATAGTCGTACGTGCTCGCAATGAGAACTTGCACAACATCTTTTGTCCTACCAGGTGCAGCGGGCCTCTAGGGAAACTACGGAAATTAAGGTACTCCTTTTAATAAAGTACCGAGCAAAGCATTAACACTCGTGAACACATGTGATCCTCACATCACCGCCATCCCCTCCGATTGTCCCAATTTGTCACTTTGGGGCCTCGGGTTCCGGACAGCAACGTGTGTATACAACTTGCAGGTAAGATCATAAAACAATGCATATCATGATGAAACAATAACATGTTCAGATCTGAGATCATGGCACTCGGGCCCTAGTGACAAGCATTAAGCATAACAAGTTGCAACAATATCATAAAAGTAACATCTACGATACTAGGCACCATGCCCTAACAATCTTGTGACTATTACATGATCAATCTCATCCAATCCCTACCATCCCTTCGCCTACAGCGGGGGAATTACTCACACATGGATGGGGGAAACATGGCTGGTCGATGGAGAGGCGTCGATGGTGATGGCGGCGAAGATCCTCCAATCCCCCGGCGAGTGCCGAACGGAGTTGTCCCGAGGCGGAATTCGCGATGGCGGTGGCATCGGATGGTCTCTGGAAATATGGTCGCACCCTGGCGTTTTTAGGTCGAAAGACATATGTAGTTCAAAGGAGAGCGTCGGGGGCCGCCGATGCGCCCACATGGCGGCGCGCTCCCTGGCCGCGCCGGCCTAGTGTGTGGGGGCCTCGGCCCCCACCCTGCCCTGCCCACAATATTCTAGGAAAATAGAACCTTTCGCATAAATTTCGAGGATTTTCTGAAAGTTGGATTTCTGCACAAAAAGAGACACGAAAGTAGCAAAAAGTTACAAAGTTCAAAGGCAAAACAATAAAAAAATTGAAAAGTAGATACATTTTAGACGTATGAAACGGCGAACACTGCTAGCGCTAGGCCGGATACGGGAACACATGGTTTAGCGAGGCTCCACCAGAGATCGCGGCCATGATCGAGGAGACTGCTCCTCCATCCAAGCTTAGTGGTGTCTCCTTTTCTCCGCAAAAAAAAATAAAAAATTGTGATGAATTTTCTAATATACCAAGAGCACTGGGATCGGGAGACAAAATGACTTTCGGCGACGTTTAGCTCAAAAAGAAAAAAACCGTGACAAAGGACGACCTTACCACCACCGTCGAGTGTCCAGTCGTCCACACCCCAGCTCGCCCATCTCCTTCCTTTCCGCCGGCCGCCGCCTCACGTTCCCAGCCCGCCCGCCCGCCCGCCCGCGTCCATAGACTTCCCGTTCAATCCCCGCTGAAGCTTCCGGATCCCCAATTGGAGGCCGGCCGCCGGGGCTCTGCTGGGGAGTAACTCCGCCTCGGCCCTCCTTATCTGCGAATCCGGAAACCCTACCAGGAGAGCAGCTGCGGTGGCCATGGCGATACGCAGTCACCTGGCGGGCCATGTTCGCGCATTCTAGAAGCGCGCGCAAAACCCTACACTCTTCACTCTCGGGTGGTGAGAGATGGCGGGGGAGCTGGGTCAGCAGACCGTGGAGCTGGGGACGGTGGTGCGGCAGGCGGCGGAGGAGTCGTACCTGGCGCTGCGGGACCTCGTGGAGAAGTCGCGGTCGCCGGACACCGAGGGGGAGGGCGGGCAGCAGAGGTCGGATACGGAGAAGAAGATCGAGCTGCTCAAATTCATCGACCGTACCCGCCAGCGCATGCTCCGCCTCCATGTCCTCGCAAAGTGGTGCCAACAGGTCAATTTTCCGCGCCCATGTATAACTAGTCTTTAACTCCATCGCTTTAACAGTAACGCAATCTATGTCCTGAACTATAAGTGTTCGTTTTAGGATCAGACCTTGATTGTTCTAGCCTTTCATGGTGTTGGCTGCCTTAGTTGAGTGGGGTGAAGGGGAAACCGTTTTGCGATTTTGTTGAGTTATGGAAACCAGTGTTTACTGTAATTGGAAATCATTGTTCAGCACTTTCTTGGTACCATAAGTGTTTTAAGTATTCTTGTATAAATTCCATATTAGCATTTGTGATCTCTGAGATGACAATGATTGCATCGAACAAAGTTTACATCAAAAACTTGTTTCAACCTCCTAGTTTATCTGCTCAAATTTGTTGACTAGATACCAGGAAAGTGCAAGTTCGCAAATAGTAGAACGTCGTGGTTTTATCCCATCCTCTATCCCTCTACTGCCTTAAGATTGGCGTCATTTGAGAAATTTCTCAAATTCTATATGAAAGTGCAAGTTCGCAAATATTCCAACAATTTTACTAATAGCATATAGAATTTGAGAAATTTCATAATACTATAAATATTCTGGAAAACCCATTGAATTTGGTAAGGTTACCAAAAGCTTCCATTCCATTTATTTGTTTTTTCCATCTTTGAATTTTTTTTCAGTAACTTTGGTGTTTTTCAGTCATTACTGTTATATTCTGTTTACTCCCTTTTTTATTTTTTTCTCAATTTTCTTTTAAATCTTTATTGTGTTTTTGGGTATGTTCGGTTGTTGCCCAAATTCTCGCTACCAAATATTTGGTAGCCTCTGGTATCTTGGCTAACTTGGTTGGTTCCTGAAATTTTGGTTGAGTATGAAAACATGCTCACCTCGTCACATTCCCTTCACAGTTTTTCTTTCTTTCTATTTTTCTTCCATTTATTTTAATAATTTTTAGTCATTTTTGTGCTGACTGGGCTGCCACGTGCGTGAAACTGTCGTCATCTTAAAAACTCCTTTCGATGGAGCAACGAACCAAATTAGAAGGTTTTGACACTGGTGGACCATGTATTTCTGGTATCGGAGTTGAGGGCCCAAACATAGAATTTGGTATTAGTTGACTATCTTATTTCCTGAAGTGTTTTACCCTGTACGTGCAAATATTGGAAAATTCATAAACTAATTAGCATTGCAAATCACTAAATCAGGCTGTTACCTTAAACAGAGTTGATACTTTAAAGCCTGAGCTTCTGTACCTTATGATCTACCTCTCGTCCCATAATATAAGATGTTATTACAACCAGTATATTATGGGAGTAGGATATTGCTGTTTGGTTTGTGTGTTGCTGTAGACTGAAGTTTTTTTTTTCACTTCGTTTTTATTTTGATTATATTATTTCTTGCCTCGCAAAATAAATAAATTCTAGGTGAGTTTATCTAGAGATCCTACGTATGGAGAAGTCCTGCTGAAGAAATGTGTGCCAACGTCGCAATGAAAGTGGAATGTGAACTTTAAAGTATTTTATCCTTCCGTATTTGGTCTGACAGGCTATAATCTACCTTTGTTCCTTTAACTACTCAACAAAGAATGTACTACAAAACTAAGTTTTTCCCTTTATTATAATATATCCAGGCCATCAAAATATGTATCTCCGGAAGTTTGTGATCTAGAAGATTGATTGCTTTTGATCTTTTGCAGGTCCCCTTAGTTCTTTACTGCCAGCAACTTGCGTCAACCCTCTCCAGCCATGAAACATGCTTCACCCAAACGGGCGACTCACTATTCTTTATGCATGAAGGATTGCAGCAGGCCCGTGCTCCCATTTTCGATGTTCCATCTGCTATAGAAGTCATACATACAGGGAGCTATAGGAGAGTGCCAAAATGTGTGGAGGAAATAGGTACTCAGAATACACTTTTTCAAGATGAGCGAAAGCCTACATTGAAGAAATTAAGCACCCTTGTGCGGGCTAAATTACTTGAAACCATGGTTCCTAAAGAAATATCCGAGGTTTCAGTGACTGATGGAATAGCCAATGTTCAGGTAGATGGTGAATTTAAAGTCCTCCTTACTTTAGGTTACCGTGGGCACTTCTCCCTGTGGAGGATATTGCACATGGAGTTACTTGTTGGTGAGAAGACCGGGCCTATTAAGCTTGAAGAGACAAGGAGGTATGTTTTGGGTGATGACATTGAACGAAGAATGGCTGTGGCTGACAATCCCTTCACAGTCTTGTATTCAATTCTCCATGAGCTGTGCATCTCTTTTGTTATGGATACTGTAATTAGACAGACTAATGTTCTACGACAAGGTAGATGGAAAGAAGCAATAAAATCTGAACTTATCTCGGATAGTCATACTAGTGCAGGACAAGGTGGGAATAATGCTCCAGTGCAGCTAGGTCAAGATGGAGAGCATGATTCGAGTGGTTTTAGGATACCTGGTTTGAAAGTAAATTATTGGCTGGATGAAAGAAACAGTGGTTCAGCAGAATCTGATTCGTCTCCATTCATTAAAGTTGAGGCACTGCAAGATATGCAGATAAAATGTCAGCACAGTTCATTTGTATTGGACCCACTTACGGATAAAGAAGCTGATCTTTCTCTTGACCTGAGTTGCATTGATGTTGAGGCACTTATTTTCAAAGCAATTGCTTGCAATAGGCACACACGTCTTCTGGAAATTCAAAGGGAGTTGAAACAAAATATTCAGATTTCTCGATCACCAACTGATGTTGTTCTGAAACGGGAAGAAGTTCACATGAACATCCTGCAAAAGGTACTAATATAAAAAACTATGTCAAGAACATTCTAGTGGATTCATAAGTTTTACACTTGCCAAAGCAGGGTTCATAATTTTTTTTCATACCAATGAATTATTGAAAATGCAACTTTACTTTGCTTGAGGTAGTCTTGTACATGATCGCTTGTGAAGTTGTTTTGCTAGTGGACATCTTTTTTGTTTGCCTGCTTCCCTGCTTAGTTCTGATTTTTGGTGCTTTGTCTCTATTCATAAATTGCACAGAGAATGGATAGAAGGGACTTTGAGAATTGTTGTACAAATGAAGTGCTTCAGGTTAGGGCATATGGACAATCCTATATTCACCTCGGAATAAATATCAGGTCTGTTGATATTTACCTTTTGCATGGTTGATGCTTTATCCTTACTTTTCTTGTCTACATTATCCAGATGGTACTTAGCGTAATAAGTACCTTTTCTCTTACAGAATATTTGTTCCATGGTCATGGTACTTAAACAACTAATAACATGCAATCATAAACTCTCTGGTGTAGGTGTTACAGTGACTTCTCACAGCCTTTAACGTGTGTCCATCTTTCCTTTAGGAGTAGTATTTTAGTAGAATTCACAAATTTGTATTATTATGAAAGGGTTGTTTATGAAAAATGTAATGACATCATTTCCATGTGGCCTACCTGTAAACAAATTTATGACTTCTAGTAAGGAATGAGAGTCGTACACGACTATTTCCCCCCTTGAATAGGCTTCAACGAGTCTGCTATTGGAAATGTAAAAAATAGTACCCCCACTTTAGGGGATGTTTGGGGGGGGGGTAAAATAAATCATAGAATATGTATGTGTAAGGCCTCTACCCCACAACATTATGAACATACAGAATGGTAAAATAATCCCTCTGTAGCTAATCTCTATATTTGTTCCAGGTCAGTCCCCTTTACTTCCTAAATTTATGCTTTATTTCTTTTTTACAATAGGAGTGGTGGCTTCCTCCTGCAATCACCAAAAAATATATTGCCACCTTCTGCAATATTAGAATCTGAAGAAGCTCTAAACAAAGGGAGCATAACACCCCCTGAGGTTTTTGTGAGCTTAAAGACCAGAAGCATCCTCCACTTATTTGCTGCGACTGCAAGGTTTTTGGGCCTAAAGGTTATCAACTTGGTCAAGTGGCTGCTTTATCTTCTGTTGTGGTGTAATCAGCTCTTGAACTTATTTCTTGCAAAGATCTTGTTGAATACTGGAAAATGTAGAGCTTCAGATATATAACTTAAAACAGCAATAAATCATAACATAAACCAAAACCTTACTGGGTAGAACAATTATGTTCTTGGTAATTAAAATAATCAAATAAAGAATTCCCATGCAATTAATTGATCATACTTGGTCTTGCATTAACATTTTTAGTGTTGAAGGGCTGGTATTTTGTTGGTTTGACAAGTTTGTCAAAATATTTACTGGATTACGATCCATACAGAAGCATAGTGAATGATACTGATATCCACATCTGAATCGGCATATTCAACTGGAATTCATATTTCATGTCTTTTGTAGTAAATATGTGTGAGAAACTGGACCAATTATCTAAAATCTTGTACACATTGAATGTTTTTCATGTTAGCAATTTTATCCTAGTAAATATACTGCTGAAGTAACAGTAGCTCCTACTTGGTAATTGGTGCGAAACCGATTGGAATAATTTGAATGGTCAGAATGTAAATGAAAGAAGTAACTGTGAAATAATTTAACATCAGTTGCAGCTGGCACCAAGTTTTAATACAAGTGGGGCCACAATTATATAGCAACTTCAACCAGGTTTGATAGAACCAACCAGTGACTCGGGCCCACTGTCAGTCGCCAATGAAACACCACATGCGGTATTAATTAGTGACATGATTAAGGTTAGTCCTCACCCTCCTCCCTGCATCCGCCTCTCGCCCTCTACTGCTCATAGTCTAGCGATACCAGATCTACTTACGGCTACCCTCGGGTCATGGCAGCTGAAGAGCATGAGACACAATTTGCTGGGTGACCAGGTGCCGAACAAAAGAACAAGTCCAGGGCCTATATCCTCCCATTTGTTCATCTGTGACTTCTTCCGCTTCTCGCCATCTCAGATGAACTGAAGACACTAGGGTGCCAGCCTCTCTCGCTCAGGTCTACACAGGGCTGGTTCAGGCAATAATGGTAGTGTTGGGTCCTGGTGACTCTGGCTCGTAAGGACCCACCCGCCACAGTTTTGGCCAGATGTGGAGAAAATATTTGCATTCTCTGCTTCTCAGTGCCACTCAAAAGCTTTCTGAGGACCTAAACTGCCGTTTTCTTCTCCAAGAGTGCTGGGGCACTGGTGTAATTGTTTTTCTTCTGCGAGCCATTCTTGAACTAGATGGTTCTACACCATCCTGGTGGCCACTTATTCCTTCATTAGATTTCTTTTTTCCTGTTGAAGAACCACACACATCGATGTCGGCAGTGTGTTGACACCACCATAAGGGTGATCTTCGGTACCCTTGGCCTCCCTTTCTGGCATGTCCAGGAGCCTTACTGTTGATTTGGAGATCAATTTTAAACCTGACATCACACCTATTTCTTGATTCTGTAACACCTGAGCTAAACAAGATTGGCTTGAACCCATCTAGGGAAAGCTGCAGTGGTGCTCTGCTGATGCTTTCGCCATCTGCAGGAGGGAAACATCACTGCCTCTCCATTTTATCCGCCTCCAAGCTGAGTCCGGCTGTGCCTTGTCCCCGACGAGTCTGGCTCTGGCCGCTTCACCGTACTATGTTTCTTGGTGTTATTTTTTTGCTCATGAAGTACTGATGCTGGGGAGTCACCCATCAATGTACACAAATATCTGTAACCAAAGTATTTCTATTTTGAACTCATTGTCGAAGTGTTTATGATTCAAAAACATGGTCGAAGCTGCAACTGAGGTTAATATATCTGGGTCCTAATTGCAATGTCAGTTGAACTCTCTTGTCCAAAGTGTTTATTATTCAAAAACTTGGTGCAAGCTGTAACTGAGGTTGATATACCTAGGTTCTAAATGCAACGTGACTTAAATTAAGATTGAAATGTTATGTTTATGAGCCATTTTTGCTAAGTTTCATTTACAAGTGAACATGTAGCATATATAGAGAGGATGTTTTTTTGGTAGTACCACCGTTATTCTAGTAACATATGTCCTTGGACTATGCATTTGATTTTTTATTTACTATCACCTACTGGACCATAGGGAAAAGTCTCAGCTTTGTATTTGGCAGGGCCCCAGACATTTTAGAACTTTCGCCTTTTGTGTAATAATATACTCAGAGCGAAACCTCGTTATAACATGGTGAGTTATGTTTTGGCTCTTGGGTGCATATGCTCCCTTTATTTTGATTTTCATTTTTTATACATTTTGAAATGTTAAAAAATTCCAAACGAAAAATTCATGTGTACATCTTCACATTCTACGTGCGCACAAATTCTTTCCATGAAAAATCGACTTGTCGTTTGGGATGCGTAAAAAAGACAAAATTTGGTGCTAAAAATAAGGCTTTTTGTGGGACATGGTTTGTCTTTTTGCACCAACCACAAATTTTATTTTGTGAGACTGTACGAACGCACATAGATTGTCGAGATGTAGATCCAAATTTTTTTGTTGGAATGGTTTGACAATTAGAAATATGTTTTTAGGTGAGGGAGCATATGCACCCGGGAGCCGAATTGAATTTCTCTTACTTATCTTATAACCTACTGTATATACTAAATCCATTTTTCTAATGGTTATTCCAGGTTTACTCTGAGTATCAGATTACTCTGAAGATACCGAAATCTATACTGTATGGTTCAGATTTTATGGTTATGGGAATTCCTTGGCGTGCAAATGCCTACTATCTTCTGATGCAACTTGATAACAGCCTCATGCCCGTTTTTTATTTGCTTGAGGTGCATGCTGATGGAGAAGACAGGTATAATGCTGATGCAACTAGTGATGCTAAAGAAGCTGTAAGGTTTAACAGAATTGACATTGGGCAGATGAAAATAGGTGAAGATGAATGCAGTGCAAATCTTCTCGATGTAGACAAATTACAGGTGCTACAAAGCATGTTAAACCCCAGAAGCATGGAAGATAGGTCTCCCGTACAAAGTGGAATTGACGATTCTCTTCCTCTAAAGTCTTCATTTTCTTCTATTGTTAACACAGTATTAGGATATGAGCGAGGTTCTCCAAGTGAAGAAAATTGTCTGTCTTATAATCCGCCCTCTACTCATTTGAGTTCTCTAAAAGTTGGTTTTCAGGGGGTTAGCGGTAGAGCTTGCCCACCTGAACTGGATGATGGCTTACTACATTCTAACATCGAGGCAGCAAAAGTTAATTCTGGTTTCACTTTGAACAGTTACCTGCTGAGCAATTCGAAGTTTGCACATAGTACACAGACATCTGGTTCAGTACCTGCAGGTGACCAATCATGCTGTCAGCTTGTAGATCTGATCATGACTTAAACTCATTTAGATCTGCAGAAACCATGTTATGTGGATGGAAATAAATATCCTTGCCTTGTTTTCTCAAATAGTCAAAACTATACTACTGTGTACTTTAACCAAAGTTAGGATTTGTTGTCTCTAAATATTCAAATATCTTTTATTTTCAGAAAAAGAGGTATAGTTCTTACTGTTTTTATGCTTTCTTTGGAAATTGGCAGGTTTGGAGAATCTTTCCACTTTGCGGTCTGAAGTTGCATTTGGAAAGAGACCTCTTTCGGAGTTCTTGTTGAATATCCCATCATTACAACCAGCAATAATAAGTGCTGGGCCAAGCAAGAGAAGAAAACTGCCAGAAGATGCAAGCAGCATGCAACCTGGAACAACCCTTACCTATGGAACTATACTCACAGAAGGAAATTGGTGTATTACAGAAAATATTTATGCTTCTGTGCTTCTTCAAGTCATAAAGCATTGTTTACTTCGTATCAAATACGCTCAACTGACTACGCAGATGAATTCTCTTAACATTCCATATGTAGAAGAAGTTGGTCTGGCTACACCCTCCTCTAATCTTTGGTTACGCCTGCCTTTCGCTCCAGATGGTTCCTGGAAACACATATGCTTACGTCTGGGTAAAGCTGGAAGCATGTCGTGGGATGTTAGGATCAACGATCCATACTATAGTGCTCTGTGGAAACTTCATGGAGGTAGCACTACTGCAGAATGGGGTTCTCGTGTTCGTATTGCAAACACTTCTGAGATGGATTCACACATCTCTTTTGACGATGATGGGGTTATTTTAACTTACAACTCTGTTGAGGTTGATAGTATACAACGGCTAGTCTCAGAATTACAGCGGCTTTCAAATGCTCGTGTGTTTGCTTGTGGAATGAGGAGATTGGTTCGTGTTAAAGTATATGAGAAGCTAGGCCAGAATCAGTTAGCTACAAAGACAAAGTTACATTCTGCAAAAAAATGTTTCAGGGACAGGTTATCTGACCAGATGACTAAAACTTTCCGTATTGACGCTGTTGGTTTGATGAACTTGTGGTTCAGTTATGGTGCCAATGCCATGCCTATTGTTCACTTTGTTGTTGAATGGGAGGCTGGTAAGGTTGGTTGCACGATACGTGTTTCACCAGATCATCTTTGGCCACACACAAAGGTATGATTTTGAGATACAAGCATACTGCATCAAAGTATATGCAACTGTGCATTACATTACTGCATTTTGGCTCAGTCATGATTACGCTTCATTTGGGTTACATATTGACTGAAATATGATATTTGAAAATGTATCACCTCATCTAATAGACTGGACATTGATAGTCTCAGTGAGGCTGGCATGGTGGGAACTAGTAATATATCTCGGCGAGGCTAGTATAATAGGTAGCAGCGATGTCCCTTGTGCGTTATATCCTCTGTTAACTGTATCCGTCTAAATTATTTTTGTACTATATGTATTCTTGATGCACTTTATAGTCACTTGTATCCAACTGAGCCACTCAACTTATTAAAAAGTTTAGATATGGTTTATCTTTGGATATGATGTTGTTACTTGTTGGAATGGAAACTGTTGATCAAACAACATCAAGGCAAACTGTTGATCAGAGTGCATGTCTTTATGTTTGTAGTGTTAGCAGTTGACCAGTGCATGTTTTATTTGTAACTGAAGTTGCCAAATACTGGTTTAAGATTTGGTTTCCTTGTCTGTAGTTGGCCAGCATTTGGCTCATGAACAAAATCTCGATGCATCGATGGTTAATTTTAGCTCATTTTGACCAAAACATAACCACAGAACATCATTCTTTGCATGATAACTTTTTGCTAGCAAGAGAGCAAAAAACTTTTTTGGCCAAGAAAGTACAAATATTTTTGCCAATCTACATGTTGTGCCAGACTTTTCAGTTGCTACTTAGATATTCCAAATTTTCAGCAAGAATCCACATACTTCTATACAAAGTTTGCTGAGATTTTGTCAATCTTCCATCTAATCACGTTCCAATAATGCAGTTTTTGGAGGACTTTGTGAATTGCAATGAAGTAGATTCATTGTTGGATTGCATCAGGCTGACATCAGGTCCTTTACTTGCCCTTGGTGGTGCAATTCGTCCTGCAAAGATGCCTGCTGTTCCTGCTGTTTGCAGTTCTGCACAAAAGCAAAACAGTGTTCTTTTGGCAAGTGGTTCATCATCAACCACTGTACATACAAACAGTCATGATGCTCAGACTTCCTCTACGCTCTCTGCTGCAGGACGAACTGTGCCTGGATTAGTTCCTAGTTCTTTGATGCCTTTTGATGTTTCTGTTGTTCTCCGTGGACCATACTGGATACGCATTATATATCGCAACAAATTCTCTGTTGACATGCGCTGCTTTGCTGGGGATCAGGTATGGTTGCAGCCAGCAACCCCTCCGAAAGGTGGACCTTCAGTTGGTGGATCTTTACCTTGCCCACAATTTCGACCCTTTATAATGGAGCATGTTGCTCAGGGTCTAAATACTCTGGAGCCGAGCTTTCTGAATGCTAGACATACTGTTCCTCATTTGAATGCTAGTGCCAATACATTATCTGGAACTCAACAAGTAGTTACTACTCCGAACCCCTTGAGTGGTGGCACTCCTGGGGCAGTTAAGCTAATACCAAGTGTTGGTAGTCCGGTAGCACCCAGTGTGAGTAGAGGAGGCAACGCCATGCTGCCCTCTTCAGGATTTCCTTCAGGGACTGCTGGAGCTTCTGCACACCGTTCTTCCGGCACAAACCTTCCTGTGCATATGAAAGGAGAATTGAACACTGCTTTTATTGGGCTTGGGGATGATGGTGGCTATGGTGGTGGCTGGGTTCCTCATGCTGCTCTTAAGAAGGTGCTGCGAAGCATTCATAAGTACCTTGGAGTTCTATGGTTATTTGCACAGTTTCCTGATCTTCTGAAAGATATATTGGGGTCAGTTTTGAAAGACAATGAAGGTGCACTTCTGAATTTGGATCAGGAACAGCCAGCATTGCGCTTCTTCGTGGGGTAAGATACAGTTTATTTAGTACACTATACCCTTTTTACTTCACACAAAGCTAAAATATCCCCAGCTTTTCTGATATTTTAATGGCCTAATATGATCTAATAGGATGACTAGATGTGTGTTCATTAGGAACACTATTGCAGATGGAAAGTTCCCTGAGTTGTGCAAAATATTCTTATGATTTTGTACATTAATCTTTTCCTATTTTTAGTTCCGTATTATAGATTTTCCTGTTCATATGTTGTACAAAAGAAGGGGTAGATGGCAAGCGTTGAATGAGGAGCTTTTAGGTGAGATGAGATAGATTTGGGTGATGACCTTTTTGGAGGGAGAATTAATCCATTCTTCTGAATTCTGCCCTCTCCTGTATAATAGAGTTTGGTCCCTGATAAACGTTATATAGTTAACTAGGATGCAGGGAAAACTGAATTTTTATCACTGAACCAGAATAGGAAAAAAAATGAGTGAATCTGCACTGAGTAGTGAGAGGAATGCAGTAGACCGGAGACTAACCGGTAACCATGGGCAACCAGACGAAAAATAAAACCAAAAAAGAAGCGGAAAGGCCAAAAACTGTGGGATTGACCAACAACCTGTACGCGTGTTGCCACCAGAGAAGGCAAAAATCGGTAGGAACAGTATCAGAACCGCTAGGAAAATCGCTAAGTTGTTTAGCTTTTATATAGTATTATTACCAGATGTTAAAGAACAAATTTAATCCCTAAGCCATGTGTACACCAGCTGCTGGATTGGTTCCTCTGTATGAGTGGTGGCACTGTACAGTATTCTCTGTTTGAAATAATCTTGCCTCTAGTTCAGCCAGGTTAGTATTGAGTCAGTGTTCAAGTCTACACAGGTTAATCAGTTTGTTTGCTAATAGGTCTGCGTGGCACAAGTGGTGGTAGCTGAGCTCGTGTCTGCTTGCACGTCAGTAGCATGTTCAATTGATGAATCATAATTGTAGTTTAATTAGCTAGCTGCTAGTTGTGGCTTCTTGTATATGTACACATGAGGCTGTGCAAGTTTGTATCATGAGTTTGACAAGAAAGAAAAGGGAAAAAAGAGGGCACCATACGTGCCCTTGGCCACAGTTTTTCGTATTGTGTGTGTTCATGATTCTTTGATGTGATCGATCCATGGGTGAAATCCAACATCCTCTGCACATGTCATTTGTTCTTTTGGTTTTCACCATGCTCTCATTGCCCTTATTAGAATGTTGACGATTTTTTTTTAAATTATTAAGTACATGTGGAAGGACACAATATTTCTTGGTGTGTTTGGATGTTTGCATTGGAGCTAGGTATTGGACATTTGGGTGATTTGAGGCTCGAATACCAGGTTTCAGGCTGTTTGGCTGCCTTAGACATTCAAGCTGTGTATCCGGGCTCAATATCTAGGAGGATGTCCTCGAGGCAAAAAACGAGGAGGCCCAATTCGGAGCCTCAACCCTGGACATTGCAATGTATTCGGCTGCGCAATGTTTCGTTCGAGCAGCGACATAGACCATCGTCTCCAACTCGCCAGAGTCGTCCCTCCCCCTTAGGATACCAAGTTGTGGCGGCGGCGTAGGCAACCTCGGGCTCCCCCGCTCCTCGTCCAGCTTGGTACTGCGCTGGAGGCTGCTGCCCCACGGTTCTCCCCCCTAGAGGCGCTCTCTCATGGCGGATATATATCTCCCTCTTCCTCTCATCTCATTTCTGTCTACTATGTGCTGGAACGGCCGACTCAATCGAGGTCCGGCACACCTGCATCCCGAGATCCGTCCTATGGCGGAGCTTCATCGCCGTGGGCCGCCGGTCTCCCTCTCCAAACGTCAAACCTTCCGCCCCTCTCCAATGTCATTTTTTTCTGTTTCCAGTTTCCTGTCGAGATTAGGAAAAAAAAGGACCGGGCAACCCTCCACACCGATCTACAATTTGATGTCGAGACTAGATTTTTCTTTGCTCTGATTATGCTTGTGAGTGTACATTTGAATGTAATTCTGGAAATTATTGTCTAGCTTAGAAATTTATTGCGATGCTAATGAAATTGATTTACATTGTAGTTCCAAAATGTTTGAAGAGTTAGACTTGGTTTCTTATATAATGGAAAAAACCAAAAAAAGAAAGAGGAGAATGGATTGTGTTGAAAAAACAATGCTTTGCATTCACTCTTTCCATACACAGATCAAAGTCTCAAACAACTCCAATCCCACACTTTGACCATCCAAACAACATTTTGCATTCAACCTTAAATCGAGTCCTGGTTTCGAATATCTAAACACCCAAACAGAAATATTGGCATTCAATCTCAATATCAATATCCTGGATATTGGACATTCAACCCAATGCAATGCCAAGCATCTCAATGCAAACATCCAAACGAAGCCTTAGGTATGCCGCAACTTTTTTTATGCTCTTCAAGACTTTGACATCAATTGAATAGACTGTGCAAGTTCTTTAAGACCTGGTTGGGTAAGGGTCAAGGACCAGAGGTAGGGTGTTTATCCATGATCAGAGGAGCTCCTTTTCCATGCCACCAAGCGTTAGAGGACTCGCTAAAGGAAGGACTAGGCAACCTTCAGTTATTCTTGCTTGCCCATCCATAACAGCCCCGCCCAAACAGAAATATTGGCATTCAATCTCAATATCAATATCCTGGATATTGGACATTCAACCCAATGCAATGCCAAGCATCTCAATGCAAACATCCAAACGAAGCCTTAGGTATGCCGCAACTTTTTTTATGCTCTTCAAGACTTTGACATCAATTGAATAGACTGTGCAAGTTCTTTAAGACCTGGTTGGGTAAGGGTCAAGGACCAGAGGTAGGGTGTTTATCCATGATCAGAGGAGCTCCTTTTCCATGCCACCAAGCGTTAGAGGACTCGCTAAAGGAAGGACTAGGCAACCTTCAGTTATTCTTGCTTGCCCATCCATAACAGCCCCGAAATACAATTGTGCACATCTTAAATAGAGACTGGCTTAACAATCTTGTCTAGCTAAAACTTTTATGTCCCCATGAAATCTTATCCTTAACAATTGTATGTAATTGAATAATCAGTGTAGTGTTACCTCAAATAATGAACCCAAAATGTGAAATAGCAATCTTAAGATCTTACTCAGTCTGGACAGTACCAGCCAACATGCTATTTTAGATTCTGACAGAATAAATTAAGAGCAATGATACAAGTACATGACCTTCTGCTACGTGCTTAATTGTAGATCAAAAGGGTAGGATTAAGTTCTGGGATATACCAAGGTTTAAGATCTCATTCCTTGGTCTATTTAATATTTGTTTTTATCACATCAGGCAATTTGCACCGACACTGCATGTAGATTTCTTAAGGACTACTATTTCTTATGTTTAGCCTCATTTTTCTTGCAGCGGTTATGTCTTTGCAGTTAGTGTTCATCGAGTTCAACTGCTTCTTCAAGTTCTTAATGTGAAGAGGTTTCATCACCAGCAACAGCAACAGCAACAGCAAGCTCCTCAGAGCAGTACTCAGGAAGAGCTAACACCATCTGAGATACATGAGATATGCGACTACTTTAGCAGATGTGTTGCCTGTGAACCTTATGATGCTTCTAGGATTGCTTCTTTTATCATGTTGCTTACTCTGCCCATCCCAGTTATACAAGAATTTCTGAAACTAATTGCATGGAATAAAAGCTTGTCCCAGCCTCATGGGGACATTGGTACTGCACAGAGGGCACGGGCCGAGCTTTGCTTGGAAAAGCACTCAAGATCATTTTCAGGCGATTATACTGAAACTTCTTTACCATCCAAGAGTAATATTCAGCATGACAGAGCCAACAGTTCAGTAGATTTCACTGTAACTTTTATACTTGACCATAATCTTACACCACATATGAGCTCATCTGGTGGAGCCGGTTGGTTGCCATATTGTGTTTGTCTGAGATTAAGGTACACCTTTGGGGACAATAGTCATGTTGCATACCTTGCAATGGATGGGAGCCATGGTGGTAGGGCTTGCTGGTCACAACACGAGGATTGGGAGAGGTGTAAGCAGAGTGTTGTTAAAGCAGTGAAGGCAGCGAATGGATCTCCAGCAACTGGAGAGTCAGGCCAAGGAAGGCTGCAAATGGTTGCCGAAATGACCCAAAAGCAACTGCAACTGTCCCTACTGCATTTAAGAGATTGCTCACTTTCTGCTGGCTCGACTTGACCATGAAATGCATATTTTGGATGCTTGTAGTCAGACTAAGGATTTTTGTGAAGGTAGTTGCTGTTCACTACTAAAGGGTCACTCCGATGTTCGGTTGCTGACATAGTGTGTTTTCAGCAGAGGGCTCGTCATGTTCCACTATTGTTTACTGTTACGCTCTACGGTGCCTCAAAATTTTGTGCAGTTAACCTTTGTAGATAGTATACTGCTGATCACAGCTTATCTTACAACCTCCAAAAAAAATGCATGAGGAAGACAATACATCTCAGGACCAGAAGCAGTAACATGAGTGTACAGTTCCTAAGATGACCTCAGACTCAGAGAACTTGCCTGGTCTTTGCTTATGCAGGAACTCAAGACATTGTGATGATTGGTGCACTTTAAGGTTAGGGATGGGGTGTTTTGTTTGGCGACTTCAGACTCAAAGGACTTTTCTGGTCTTGCTTAGGCAGGAACTCGAGACAATGGTTAAATAAATTTTGTTTGAGATGCAGGGGAGGTGTGACGTGGACTGTGATGGAGCTTGACCAAGTGTTAGGGTAGGACTGCGAGATGCGACAGAGACTATGGCACAGCTGAAGAATGAAAACACTGGAAAGTGTTGGTTTCAGTCTGCACAGTCCTATTTTTGGGTCGTATTATCCTCTCTTCCATGAAGTTGACCCAAGTGAACCATTTGAAAATTTTGAAATTTTAAGGTATCTGTGTGGTTCCATTCCCATAAGGCACTTCGATGGAGCTTCAGTACCAAAAACAAGCTCTTCTTGGTTACATAACTAATAGGTTGCTGTGATAACTGGACACCTATGCCAATGTTGTATGCCAACATGTGGTAGACTTGCTCTGAAGTTGCAGCTTATGTTGCATGTATTGTTAACAATTGAAAAGGAGTGGAAATAAATTGCCATTTTCTGTCCTTCTCCAATACATTTCCTGAGGGGCAGGTTCTGCGAACTTGGTCCGTGATGCTAATATTTATGGTAGGACTGCTGCATTTTCAGCTCCCAAACCAATTTCAAAGTTAACCAAAAATGCAAGGTAACCTATTAAGTACATGAAAGGAGCTGGTAAGTATCTCAATCAAAATAACACAGGCCAGGCAGTTGGTTTCTTTGCTAAGATTTTACATCTTTTTTAGTTGAGAAAGGTATGGTATCAATCTGGGTAATGGTGGCCTCAATGGAGAAACCACGTGATGCATTTTTATCTTTCTAGAAACATATACTACCTTTGTCTGTAAAAGGAGGTCGCAAGTTTGTCTAAATTTATATGTATCTAGACACTAAACACTCTTTAGTGTATAGATACATCTGAATTTAGACGAATCTCCTACATCTTTTTATGGATGAAGCGTGTATCATTCTACTGCAAGAGTTATCCTATGATGTCATGCATTAATTCTTTTGTTCAATTCCCCTGCTTCAAACAAAGGGAATGATACATATTTCATATAATGTTATTTTCATGTTTTATATTGTTTGATTTTCTAAACAATCTCCTCTCCTCTGGTTTTAACTCTGTCTGGCAGAAAACACCTTCTGTTAGTATTTTTGACTAGGCACGCTTCGAAATTTTCGAGACGAGCAAAATGAGCTTAAGTGGGACACCAGGAGGTCAATGGGCTGGGAGATAGGGCCTGTGGCGAGTCCTCCCCGTTTGGGCGCGCCACCTTTTTTTTCGAAATGGAGCATTGCTCCAGCCTCTGCATCCAAAGGATGCACACAATTTTTTTTATTAAATTATTTGCAAAGCCTTACAAAGGAGATACAAAGATCAACTTGAAGCCACCTTTCTAGCGACAACTCGCTATGCCTACAAGAGCGATGAAGGGGTTGACCATGAACAGGGCCATTACCCTGGCAATACACCAACACACTTCATCTAAAACTGAATGCCTTCCCAAGCCGTCCATTGGCGGGTGAGAAGCACAACCAGTCAAGCGGATCCTGAGCGCACGCCAGTACACACGCCACAGAAATCGCTACCGATGTCTTCCTCGCACCCATCTTCAAGAGGAATCACCGCATTGACCTTGCTAGGCCTGCCATCGATGTCACCATGACGCCAGACAGCTCCACCATCCTGCACGTGTCCAACAGTCCTCGCTCGTCTTCGATACCCCGCAGCTCCACGCCACTGAGAATCATCGACGACAACGTGGTAGATGAACACCACTCCACCAAAAACCACCTCCATCCAGCCGCTGCTCCAAAAATGATGCCCCAAGAGGTAGCACGACGCAAGGAGCGCCGTCATCGTCCGATCATGGCTGGATCTAGGGTTTCACCGGAGCAGCATGAGTGAGTTCCCGCGGACAGCGACGACGATGCCTTCAAGAAGGAAGCGGTGCACAACGCCGCCATCGCCCGCCAACCTTGACACGGTTTTCACCGACAGCCGCGAGTCTCCAACTCGGCGAGAACAAACGGAGAGGCCAACAAAGATGATGCCTTCGGAGGGGAAACGACGCCGATAGCCACCTAGGCTCGTTTCTCCTCGACTGTCCCGATCAGCCTTAATCTTGCGCCCACAGACCTTCTTTGACCTAAAAACCCCTATATATATGACCCCCCAGGGTTTCCTCGAGGCTACGGCGACGAAGATCAAAAACACATAAACAGAGAGTTAGCAGGCCGTCGTCGGCGAAGATCGGAGAGGGGAAACACTGCCAGAATCGCCTCCGGTGGAATCCACCCCCCTTCGAGATGGTCATCATCATCTTCATCAACACCCTCTGCGCCATCTTCATCTATCCCTTGTAATCTCTTGGCAAACATGATGTGTGAGGCAATCTATCGTTTGCCCATGATGTATTGTACCTCTATGTTTTTGTTTGAGTAGTGACTTGTTTTTGGCAATTGTGAGATAATTTGTTGATAGTTGCATACAAGTATTTGTTATCTTCTATGATGATCTCTTGTACTGATATATGAGTGCACACATATGTTGGGGAATGCATGAGGTTGTCACCGTTGCATCGTTGCATGATGATAGGAGGATGAATGGAAGGGCATGGATGCCGCCTTGAGGGGGGGAATATGCGGTTTAAAACTTTTACGAATATGGCTTAACAAATACGGAATAAAACTAGCGTTTAATTTTTCAAGCATAAAACCTATATAACTAGGGTTCACCTATGTGCACCAACAACTTATGCTAAGAAATACAAGCAACTATGTGATAACAAGATATATAACTTGTAAAGTGCATAAGTAAAGAGTTTGGGTATTGGATTAACCAAGGTGACGCGGAGACAACAACGTATTCCGAAGTTCACACTCTTGTGAGTGCTACTATCCGTTGAAGCGGTGTGGATGACAAGTCACTCCAAACGCCACGAAGGCCTCACTGTATTCTCCTCGAGATTTCCCACCAAAAGGGATGTCCTCGATCCACTATGGAACCTTAGGGTGGTCACCGAACCCGCACAAAGCTTGGGGCTATCTCCACAACTTAATTGGAGGCTCCCAATAAATCGCCACAAAGGCCTTGCCCTTGATGAATCTCCACAATTTAATTGGACTCCCCAAGAACACCACAAAGACCATTAAGCCGTCTAGGGTCCAAAGACCCAAGAGGAACAAGCTCCCGGAGTGAATATCTCATGAACTTTCACCTCCACATATCACCACGGAGAAGTCAAATCGATGCACCAAATGCAATTGCTAGAACACCACATAGATGTCCAAATCCTTTACTCTCAAATTCCAACAAAGCTACTAACACTATTGGGGGAACAAGAGAGGAAGAACAAATAGGAGAACACCAAATTCTCCAAAATCTAGATCCCAAAGATTTACTCACAAAAAGATTTACTCACAAAGTGTCTAGATCTCCTCAATATTTCTCTCAAATAGATGCACGAATCATTGGATGGGGAGAAAGATCTCAAGCTCACAAAAGGTCAAAAATAGTGGAGGAGAGGAGCTTGAGCAAGAGGAAGAAGAAGCAGTTTTTAGAGAGAGAGAAAAAGGATTTTTATATGGAGGCTAGAAATATGCCCGTTGGGGCTGGTTTAGGATAGGGCCGGTAGTATCGGCTAGCTAAGGGCGGTACTACCACTTGTGCACAACAAGTAGGCAGCGAGGCGAGGAAGTGCGCGCAGTGGCAGGCGACCAGCAGCGCGCGGTGCGGGTTGAGCATGCGGAAGCGCGAGGCGAGCGGGGCAGCGCATGCGCTAGCGAGCGGCGCGGAAGCCAGACAGCAATCGACAGTGAGCGAGCGGCGTGGGCATGCTGGGCGGTGGCCTGCGAGGGAGATGCAGCGCGTAGAGGAGAGCGGCCTGGTAGTACCGACTGGGTAGGCCCGGTACTACCGGCCTGGAGCAGGAGGCGCGCAGGTGGTGGCCTGGGCGCGCGGGCTGGAGGCGGACCAGGTGGGCGTGCGAGTGAAGGGCCGGTACCACCGGCCTAGGCCGGCCGGTACCACCAGCTTGGGCCGACCGGTACCACCGGCAACGGTACCGGACCCTGCGCGCTGCGTACTGGAAGTGTCCTCCTATGACGGTAGCGCATGCGGTAGGCCTGGCGGTGCCACCAGCCCCGGCTTTTTTCCTTTTCTATTTAAACAAAAAAAAGCAATCTTGTAAAATCAAAAACTTAAGATTGTGAGCTCCGGATCGAGTGAAACCATTTTTTAAAAAAATATGGAAAAACTAGTGGGGGTGATTTTCTATGAATTTTAGAGGGACAACCCCTCAATACAAGAAACCGAGAAAATCACCCAACTCAAAACCGCAACAAGTGATATACGCGAAACTCGTTTTGGATGAACTAGAGCTTTTCATGGAAATAACCGCAAGCTCTAAAACATCACATGGATAAGATCCAAATAAAAACCAATAAATATGATGCAAGGATGCAACGGTTTAACCGCACTCCGAACGATACGATCGAGTTACTCGCTGAAGAGCCCCTTGATAGTACGACGTCTAGCCTATGAACCGGTCTCCCAACTAAATCACGAGACTGGTAAGAAGGAAACCCTATCAAGAGCAAACCTTAACCTTGCGCATTCCACTTGAGCTAGATGAAGATGATCTTGACTGCAACAAGATGGAACGCCTTTCTTGATTGTGCTTGCCTGATGAAGTCTTGCGAATTGCTCCCCCATACTCCACTATGGGACAACTCCTTCTTCGGTGCATCTTATTTCTTCTTTATTGCAACCTTGAAGCCAACATATGGTTCAAGCATTGCCTATGGACAAATCCTACAAGTATAGCTCAATGCAACCATTAATCCATAGGGATTGTCATTAATTACCAAAACCACACATGGGGGCTCCATGCACTTTCAAGGGACAACTTGGGCTTGACAGAAACCATATCCCAATTCTTAGATATTTATGTTATATTAATTCATGGTTAATCAACAGGGGGTATAACTATGGAGACCTTTAAACTTACAGCGGTAGTTTGACTTTATGTCTTCATAATTCCTTTGTTTGCTCTTAACCGGCCTTGGGATCAATCACTAGGGGTGCAATCGCTCATATTAATGGTTGCACATATCTATGGCTCCTCTCTAGAAGAAACACTAAAAAGACTATACTAAGCTTCACTAATTGTGACAACCACACAAATGGAATAGCAATTTTCTAGAACACTTACTCCCTTGAGTTACTTCATCTTACTCCACTTCACCTCACTTTACTTATCTAGCATTAGTTTTACTTCTTGCATTTTATTTTCAGCACATATAGTTTTATAGTTGAAACCTCTTCACATATACAGACACTATAGATCCTAGCTTTGCATAGAAAGCCATAAGTGGGTTATAGGGCTTTAGAGAATAGATAGTTTACCTTCAGCTCCTCGTGGGTTCGACACTCAAATACTTATCGAATTGTACTGCGATGATCCCTTGCACTTGGGGGTTATCAATATACTTTTTTGGCGCCGTTACCGGGGAATGTAGCGCTAGGCTTCTATTTTGGTTGCACTGCTAGTTTAATTTTAGTACCTTATTATAAAATATAAAACCCATGAAAATCGAACATATAAAAATAAAAATGGCTTCCAATAATGTCACAGGTTTAGTTTTTAGATATGTTAAAATCTTGAATATTTCTCTTGGTACTAATTGTTAGAATGCAAGAAATCATGTTGAGAGTGCCAAGGAAGAAGAAAAGAAAGAGGATGAAAAAAGCATAAGCTTGGGGATGCCAATTGCAACCCCAAGAAGATGATGAAGAAGAAAAGGTGGATCAAGAATGGAGTAGCTACCCATCTCCAACCCCCAACAATGGTACCACACAAATTCCTATGAACACCCCTTCATATACTATTGATGATGATACTCTGTGTGATATAAGTTGTCTAATCTATGGGAGGATCATGATGATGTAAAAGAAATACATGATACCATAAGCTCATTAGATGACTTTTCTTTATGTGGTGATTCTGTTCACAATTATGTTGTTGAGTCTACTTTTGATGCTTGCAAATATTATGAAAGAGGAATAGGTAAGAGCACCCTTTATGTTTCCATGTTATTTAAAATTCAAGCTATTGATCATTATACGCATTGGCTACCTCTAAGTTGTTGTTATTTATTCATATATAAAATGCCAATGCATAGAAAGAGAGTGAGACTTAAAAGTTAATAGGTTCAAATCTTGTGGTGTGCTCCACATGCTTTCAAGTAAAACTTAGTTTGAGCACACCTTTATGTCCTTGTTAAATTGTAAAACAACTTTACATATAGTAATTAGTTTATAAGTTTTAATAAAATTAAAAATAAACTATGGAAGAGTAAATGAGAAGAATGAGCAATGGATAAGTTGGGGTCGACCTTGAGCATGTGTTGTTCATGTCAATGGAACCATTGCAAAGTCTATATCATTAAAACTCTTCCTACACTAGAACAAAATAAAAAGAGTGTTTCCTTTCTATTTATTTAATATTCTTGAATAAAATGGTTTCCCAATAATTACTATAGTTTCCATCTTGGTAGAAATTATCATATCATTGTTTGACGAACTAACCATTTTGCAGGCATTGGAGTATCACTGAGTTGAAAATATTTCTTTGTTTAAGAGGAGTAACATGATTTTTTTTTGAAACCTTTGACTGTGGGGGAGTCCCCCACAGCTTCCCTTCATTAGACCCTTAAAATATTTACATTACATATGTACAAAGGAAAATAAGAAACTAAGGCAGAGAAGAAATCCAAGTTGACAAGGCATCAAGAGAGGATGCTTTCACCCTATGCTTAAGCATGGTGACCTCAAAGAAGAAACCAGTCTCCCCACTCCTAAAAGATGGTCTAACTCCTTTGAAAATCTAGTCATTCCTTTGTTTCCAAATACACCAACAAGCCAGGATGAAGATATCAATGAAGCACAGACCATTGAAACATTTCTTTGCAGTAGTAAGAGCATCAGTCGTCTCTCCAAGTTTCCATGAAATTTGAAGATAGTTCCAAATTCTAGTATTGACCATGCAGTTGAAAAACATATGCCTCTAGTATTCAAAATTATTTCCATGACAAAGAACACCAGAAAGATTTGAAGTAACATTCCAGTGTCTTCGTATGAGCATGTCCTTTGTATTAATTATGTCATGTAAATGAGCCACACAAAGAACTTGTGCTTGGAAGTGCATTTAATTTTCCACACCCACGTAGAAGGAGGGTGATTTTCCATAGCCTGAAAATGTCTCTGATGCACCATATTTGGCTTAAAAATTCCATTACCATTCCCAAGGGTACAAAACCATTCATCATGTTGCTGACTCTTAAGGGTTGTGTCATGGATCAAAGACTCTAATTGTGTTAATTCAGCATGAGCCTCGACAAATAAGGGCATATGAAAATTGTAGATAATGCTTTCATTCATGGTGAAATCCTTGACGTATTGGAGCTTGTCCTTGGCAAAAGAGAACAATCTGGGAAACCTCAAATCCCAAGTTTGATCTTTCCAATTATCATACCAGAAGAGGACTAACTTCACTTCTCGTTATAGCTCTGTATTGATCAGACAAACTAATAACGTCCTTCCACCAAAAAGAAACAGTCAGACCAACTGCATGAGAAGGAACCTCAAAGTAGTATGAGTCTTTAACCAAAGAGATCCAAGGAGTATCAGAATTATTGCAAAACTTGTGCAGATGCTTCAGCAGTAGGGCAATATTCTGCACTGTAAGGTTGATAATGCCTAATCCCGCCTTCTTCTTAGGTTTGCATATCATATCCCATGAAGCTAAAGAATTCACTTTCTCTTTGACTACCCTTCTCCATAGACAGTGTCCCCTAGCTCGATCCACCACATAAACCACACCAACTGGAATTCTCAAAGTGAGCATGAAGAAAGTTGGGAGGGATGAGAGGACATAATTTACTAAAACCAATATGTCACCATAGGAGAGGAAAGAAGAAATGGCAGATAATCTTCTCTCAACTCTATCAATGAGGGGAGACATATCCCTTAAAGATGGCTTTGTGTGGTGCCCATGGGAAGCCCAAGGTAGGTAAAAGGCATAGCACTCATCTAACAACCAAACCCTCAACCAAGATTAAAGCTTCGCCTGATGATAAATTGATTGGAATCAAAAACAGATTTGATGTAATTGATTTTCAAGCCCGTGAAAGCTACATACTGATTCCGTATTTATTTGAAGACAACAATCCTACTCTTCCTCTACTGGGAAGACAATGATCGATAGTATCATCTGCGTACTGTATAATTGGAAAATCAGCCCTGATAGGAATTGGTGGAGTCAACGGACCATTTTGGTAAGCAAAGTTGACTAGGGACCGTAGAAGATCAGCTCCTTGCACAAACAGTAAAGGGGAAAGAGGATCTCCTTGCCTGTCCCCTCTTTTACACTGAAGTTTTGACCAGACACTCCATTCAACAGGACATCTGAGGAACCAGAAGATAGAATCTCCTTAACACAAGAGAGGAATAACTCTGGATATCCCTTGGCCCTCATCACCGCAATGATTGCCTCATGGTCAAGGGTATCAAAAGCTTTTTCAAAGTCATTCTTGAGGACCACAATCTTCCTCTTTGATTGTTGACATTGATGTGAAAACTCAAAAGACCACGCAAGGCAGTCCTGTATGGTTCTTTTTTTTTTGGATAAACCCATATTGGTTGGCATGGATAGTAGTAGTGATTACAGACTGCATTCTATTTTCTACAAGTTTTGTCAGGAAATCGAGACAAGTGTTTGTGAGGGATATAGGCCTAAAATCATTGACTATCTAAGGATTAATTTTCTTGGGAACCAGAGTGATATAAGATCCATCGATACTTTGCAACTTCGCTTCACAAGAAAATAAAGCATGGCAAAGATTGATAAAATCACTTTTCACAATATTCCAACATTTGTTCAGAAAAAGGCCATTAAACCCATCAGGGCCAGGAGCTCTATCTGGTTTCATATAATTGACAACATTTTCTATTTCTTCCTTGATGAAAGGGGTAACCAAAGATTCTAGACCAGAAACATGTGATAACATGGAAGATAATTCGAAAGGAGCTGAAGTGGGAATTGAAACTCCCACTCCGCCTTTGAAACTATGAAGAAAAGAACTAGCCTTCTCATGATGCTCAGTAAGAATAGTTCCTTCATCATCCTTGATTTCATTAATAATATTATTCCCATACCTCTCAGTTGCTTTGGCATGGAAGAACTTTGTATACTCACCACCCAGTTTGAATCATCTTACTATGCACCACATTTTCCAATAATTTGATTGTTTCTGCAAACACCCTTTCATGTGCACTTTAACAATATTCATGTGAATTGAATTCTGGGCTGCTGAGAGGTCTTTCATCTTCCAGTTGATCCAGAATGAGTATAACACTGTTACGGTTAGCTATAAGAAGCTTTATATGGGACAATCCTTTTCCCCATTTCTTTAGGTCATACCTCAATTTTTTAATTTGGCTGCCACAACCTTAGCAGCTGAATTTGCTCTGACAGGAATTTTCCAAACCCTTTCCACCAGTTCAAAGAAACCATGTTGTTGAATCCAATGGTTTTCAAATCTGAAGATCTATGATTTTAGGATTGTAGTAGCAATGCTAATCACACAAGGCGCATGATCAGAAGTATTTTTTGCCAGAGGATGGACCATGGTGTTTGGAAAATGCAAAGTCCATTAGCAGCTGGTAAAAAAACTAATCAATTTGCTCCAGCAAAGGTTTATTCTGCATATTAGACCAAGTAAAAGATTTTCCCTTTAAGGGAAGTTCCACCAGTCCCAAGTAACTGATAATTTCATTAAAAATGAAAATGTCATTCATATCTGCCATAGCTTTATTTCTATTATCAGTTGATATCATGAAACAAAAATAACCTACAAGGAGACGGTTTTCATGGAAAGGAATCTTAAGATCATGCAGCCACTGAATAAAAAGATCTCTCTCAATCCCTCTACATGGGCCATAAACAGTTACCAAAGTCCAGGAACAATTACTGTGTCTAGAGGTGAAATAGATTCTGCTAGCAGATCTATGAATTTCAAGAAAACTTCTCTAAAAAATGTTACAATTCTAGAGCACAATAATACCCCCACATGCACCAACAGAAGGAGAAAACACAAGTCCACCAAAACGCTTTGGTCAAAAGCTTCTAATAAAACAATGCTCAAAATTCTCACACTTTGTCTCTTGAAGGAAAACAATATCACAATTACTTTCATCATTTTTTATAAACAACAAGTCTCTTATCCTTATCATTCAAGCCCCTTACATTCCAATCCAACACCAGCCAATCCATAAGCCACTATTTTGTCTTATCGATTTAACAATTTGTGTGTATAAAGGAATGTGCCAGATAACCAACACACGTAATTGCCAATAATATAATAACGGCCATAGAAAATAACAGTTTCATTCAGCCATAGAAGGATAATTTTTCCATCCACACAAGGATCATAGAAATAACAAAAGCACACTTTTTGAAAGTAACTTAGGCACTTAAGGCATAAAGCACCCCAGAAGGGGTCAAAAGGAAGTAGTAAAGCTTTTCTAATCATTAAGGCAACCTGGGAAGAACAATGTCAAGAGCAGCCATAAGCTTCTCCTCAGTGAGTTCCTCTGATGAAATTCCAAGAGCTTCTCCAACTTTCTAAAGGGTCTTGAGAGGAGTAATTGGGGGAGCCATCTTCTCCTGGTTCTCCTTCCTGGACTTCTCCTTCATGGGCTTGAATTTGGGCTTCTTCTTGGGAGTAGCATCCTCTTTGTTGGGCTCCTCTTTATATCCTTCTTTCAGCATAGCCTGACTGGCACTCCTCCTAACCCCAGCGTCTGACTCAGCAACAACAACCACTTGCTGCTTCCCCCTCCCTCCTTTCTTTGGCATTTGATGACTCACTGCATTTTCTTCTATCTCAAGCAGCATACATGAAGATTCATCACCACTCTTCTCCTAGCTGACTGAGATATTGTCAAAGACAAGCTTTCTTGAAGTAGGCATAAGAACCACATGTTCCTCTATTAAGGCCAGAGTGCTTTCAGCAGCATCGAGATCATCACCGTCAGGAGTGTTGTTGTGCTGCAGTAACTGGTGTAACATGCTATCCACATATGGCACAATGGAAACTGGATTGACAGTCAAAATCTCCATCCCATGGCTAGGAGCAATCAGATCAACATTGTCCCGCTCATCAGTAATATCCTCTATTTCAACCACATCCCATTGAATTGGATTGACTATGATTTCAACCTCAGGGCCACCACCAGGGACCAAATATATTGAAGAAACAGAAGCACCTGAATACTGAAAAGTGATCGAAGACTGTTGTTGAAAAGGAGGTTGATGTTGTTCTGGTTCATCCCATGCATCATGCTCCATGTTATTGTCAGCAACTGCCTCATTGTTCCAGTTCTCTAAATTATCATGGGGTGGCCGGACCCAATTGTCATGTAGAGGAATAGGACCCACAAAAAAATGAGGACGTGGGTTCCCATTGTCAGGTTCAGGAGATTCATCACAAGGTAAATTATTTGCATGCTCACTACTGAGAGTATAAACCAGGACAGTCCAGGAGACCACGGTGCTTCCATATCGTTGGGGTTCTCTGATAACTATAGACCTGGGAATGTTTCTAGTTCCTCCATAAGCACAATGAATCATCATGCGAGCAGACTCTAGATCATCTCTAATCCATCCTCTCATCTTGCCAAACTTTGCAACAGAATCTCGGAGAAACTCCTCAGTACGGTAATCCATCGGCAGATTGAGCATCCTGAGCCAGCTTAGCCTGGTGTAAACCGTGGAACAAAATTTCTCATCTTCATCATGGTGAACAAAACAAAGCATGTGGCCATGGCAAAGATCATGTGGAAGCTGAGATACAAGTAGATCTCTCATAGAACTATCTGCCATGTGATGGCGTGTAACTCACACGTTCGTTGGGAACCCCAAGAGGAAGGTATGATGCGCACAATAGCAAGTTTTCCCTCAGAAAGAAACCAAGGTTTAATCGAACCAGTAGGAGCCAAGAAGCACGTTGAAGGTTGATGGTGGCGAAATGTGATGCGCGCAACAACAAGGATTCCGGCGCCAACGTGGAATCTGCACAACAAAACCAAAGTACTTTGCCCCAACGAAACAGTGAGGTTGTCAATCTCACCGGCTTGCTGTAACAAAGGATTAAGCGTATCGAGTGGAAGATGATTGTTTGCAAGAAAACAGTAAAACACAATTGCAGAGATTGTATGCTATGTAAAGAATAGGACCGGGGTCCACAGTTCACTAGAGGTGTCTCTCCCATAAGATAAAAGCATGTTGGGTGAACAAATTACAGTCGGGCAATTGACAAATAGAGAAGGGCATAACAATGCATATACATGATATGATAAATATAGTGAGATTTAATTGGGCATTACGACAAAGTACATAGACCGCCATCCAACCGCATCTATGCCTAAAAAGTCCACCTTCAGGTTATCATCCGAACCCCATTCAGTATTAAGTTGCAAAGCAACATACAATTGCATTAAGTATGGTGCGTAATGTAATCGACAACTACATCCTTAGACATAGAATCAATGTTTTATCCCTAGTGGCAACAGCACATCACAACCTTAGAACTTTCTGTCACTGTCCCAGGTGTCAATGAAGGCATGAACCCACTATCGAGCATAAATACTCCCTCTTGGAGTTAAGAGTACAAACTTGGCCAGAGCCTCTACTAATAACGGAGAGCATGCAAGATCATAAACAACACATAAACAATAGATTGATAATCACCATAACATAGTATTCTCTATCCATCGGATCCCGACAAACACAACATATAGAATTACAGATAGATGATCTTGATCATGTTAGGCAGCTCACAAGATCCAACAATGAAGCACAACAAGGAGAAGACGACCATCTAGCTACGCTATGGACCCATGGTCCAGGGGTGAACTACTCACTCATCACTCCGGAGGCGATCATGGCGATGAAGAGTCCTCCGGAGATGAATCCCTCTCCGGCAGGGTGCCGGAGGCGATCTCCCGAATCCCCGAGATGGGATTCGCGGCGGCGGCGTCTCCGAAGGTTTTCCGTATCGTGGCTCTCGGCACGGGGTTTTCGCGACGAGGCTTTAAGTAGGCGGAAGGGTAGGTCGGGGGCCGACGAGGGGCCCACACCATAGGCGGCGCGGGCCCCCTCTGGCCGCGGCCCTATGGTGGCGGCGCCTCGTCGCCCCACTTCGTTATCTCTTCTTCCGGAAGCTCCGTGCAAAAATAGGACCCTGGGCGAAGATTTCGTCCAATTCCGAGAATATTTCCTTACTAGGATTTCTGAAACAAAAACAGCAGAAAACAAGAACTCTTTCGGCATCTTGTTAATAGGTTAGTTCCAGAAAATGCATAAATATGACATATAATGTGCATAAAACATGTAGGTATCATCAATAAAGTAGCATGGAACATAAGAAATTATCGATACGTTGGAGACGTATCAGCATCCCCAAGCTTAGTTCTGCTCGTCCCGAGCAGGTAAAACGATAACAAAGATAATTTCTGAAGTGACATGCCATCATAATCTTGATCATACTATTTGTAAACATATGTAATGAATGCAGCGATCAAAACAAAGGTAATGACATGAGTAAACAAGTGAATCATATAGCAAAGACTTTTCATGAATAGTACTTCAAGACAAGCATCAATAAGTCTTGCATAAGAGTTAACTCATAAAGCAATAAATCAAAGTAAAGGTATTGAAGGAACACAAAGGAAGATTAAGTTTCAGCGGTTGCTTTCAACTTATAACATGTATATCTCATGGATATTGTCAACATAAAGTAATATAACAAGTGCAATATGCAAGTATGTAGGAATCAATGCACAGTTCACACAAGTGTTTGCTTCTTAAGGTGGAAGGAGATAGGTAAACTGACTCAACAATAAAAGTAAAAGAAAGGTCCTTCAAAGAGGAAAGCATCGATTGCTGTATTTGTGCTAGAGCTTTTATTTTGAAAACATGAAACAATTTTGTCAACGGTAGTAATAAAGCATATGAGTTATGTAAATTATATCTTACAAGTTGCAAGCCTCATGCATAGTGTACTAATAGTGTCCGCACCTCGTCCTACTTAGCTTGGACTACCGGATCTTTGCATGCCATGTTTCAACCAAGTGTCACAAAGGGGTACCTCCATGCCGCCTGTACAAAGGTCTAAGGAGAATGCTCGCATTTTGGATTTCTCGCTTTTGATTATTCTCAACTTAGACATCCATACCGGGACAACATGGACAACAGATAATGGACTCCTCTTAAATGCATAAGCATGTAGCAATGATTATTATTCTCATATGAGATTGAGGATATATGTCCAAAACTGAAACTTCAACCATGATTCATGGCTTTAGTTAGCGGCCCAATGTTCTTCTCTAACAATTTTGCATGCTCCAACCACTAAAATGATAGATCCTTCAGACAAGACGGACATGCATAGCAACTCACATGATATTCAATAATAGTTGATGGCGTTCCCAAAGCATGGTTATCGCACAACAAGCAACTTAATAAAAGATAAAGTGCATAAGTACATATTCAATACTACGATAGTTTTTAAGGCTATTTTGTCCCATGAGCTATATATTGCAAAGGTGAATGATGGAATTTTAAAGGTAGCACTCAAGCAATTTACTTTGGAATGGCGGAGAAATACCATGTAGTAGGTAGGTATGGTGGACACAAATGGCATAGTAGTTGGCTCAAGGATTTTGGATGCATGAGAAGTATTCCCTCTCGATACAAGGTTTAGGCTAGCAAGGTTATTTGAAGCAAACTCAAGGATGAACCGGTGCAGCAAAACTCACATAAAAGACATATTTTAAACATTATAAGACTCTACACCGTCTTCCTTGTTGTTCAAAACTCAATACTAGATATTATCTAGACCTTAGAGAGACCAAATATGCAAATCAAATTTTAGCAAGCTCTATGTATTTCTTCATTAATGGGTGCAAAGCATATGATGCAAGAGCTTAAACATGAGCACAACAATTGCCAAGTATCACATTATCCAAGACATTTTAGAATTACTACATGTAGCATTTTCCAATTCCATCCATATAACAATTTAACGAAGAAGAAACTTCGCCTTGAACATTATGAGTAAAGCCTAAGGACATATTTGTCCATATGCAACAGCGGAGCGTGTCTCTCCCACAAAGTGAATGCTAGGATCCATTTTATTTAAACAAAAACAAAAACAAAAACAAACCGACGCTCCAAGTAAAGAACACAAGATGTGATTGAATAAAAATATAGTTTCAGGGGAGGAACCTGATGATGTTGTCGATGAAGAAGGGGATGCCTTGGGCATCCCCAAGCTTAGACGCTTGAGTCTTCTTAAAATATGCAGGGGTGAACCACGGGGGCATCCCCAAGCTTAGAGCTTTCACTCCTCTTGATCATAGTATATCATTCTCCTCTCTTGACCCTTGAAAACTTCCTTCACACCAAACTTCAAGCAAACTCATTAGAGGGTTAGTGCACAATTAATAATTCACACATTCAGAGGTGACACAAACATTCTTTACACTTCTGGACATTGCATAAAGCTACTGGACATTAATGGATCAAAGAAATGAATCCAACATAGCAAAAGAGGCAATGCGAAATAAAAGGCAGAATCTGTCAAAAGAACAGTCCGTAAAGACGAATTTAAAGCTGGCACCAGAATTGCTCAAATGGAAAAACTCAAAACTAATGAAAGTTGCGTACATATCTGAGGATCACGCTCGTAAATTGGAAGATTTTTTAGAATTTTCTACAGAGGCCTGTGCCCAGATTCGTGACAGACAGCAATGCTGTTTCTGCGCAGCGATCCCAAATATAACATCAACTTTGACATAGAAACTTTACTTGGCACAAAAACATGATAAGGAGAGGTTGCTACAGTAGTAAACAACTTCCAAGACTCAACAAAACAAAAAAATTGCTGTAGTAAAAACATGGGTTGTCTCCCATAAGCGCTTTTCTTTAACGCCTTTCAGCTAGGCGCAGAAAGTGCAAATCAAGTATTATCGAGAGTAGAAGCATCAACATTATTATTTTTCATGCAAACACAACTTGTTGCAGAGGGTACTTTAGGTGCTCCATTATCTAAATTCTCTATGGTAGTGCTAGGGGTTTTAGAAATTTTAGGCCTATAATAATTCTTTTGTTTAGGCACTTTAGAGGCGTACATGAATTTTTGCTCTTTACCCACATAAGCTTTCTCATTATACTTGAGAGAAGAATAGGTTGAACCCAAGGTTACCATAGCTCTTTCAAGTTCATCAATCCTATTGGTTTGATTATCATGGACAACACAAGTTCCTTGGAAACTAATTCTTTCATCAATTCCTCCTAGGGATTTATCAAGTTCATCAGTTTTATCAAATAACATTTCCAATTTAGTTTCAACACTTGAAATTTTTTTCTCTATGGTTTCCAATTTTGTCATAACATCTTCAAGAGAGATTTCAATTTTAACTTCATTAACAGGTGGTATTCCAACTAGACTCTCAATGATGCAAATAGCTTCTAAAGCGGGAGTACCTAGGAAATTGCCTCCCGAAAGAGTATCAAGAACATACCTATTCCAACTAGATAAAACAACATAAAAGTTCCTAAGAAGGATAGTGGTGGAGTGTTTCTTAATGCACCTATAATGAGCATTACTAATTCTGTACCAAGCATCTTTAAAACTTTCTCCACCCTGTTGCTTAAAAGAACGAACTTCAACTTCAGGATTACTCATTTTAGTAGCAATAAAGTAAACTAGGCAAATAAAGTAATATGCAAGTAACTAATTTTTGTGTGTTTTTGATATAGAGAGCAAGACAGTAAATAAAGTAAAACTAGCAACTAATTTTTTTGTCTTTTGTTTAGGTGCAGCAAACAAAGTAGTAAATAAAATAAAGCAAGACAAAAACAAAGTAAAGAGATTGAGAAGTGGAGACTCCCTTGCAGCGTGTCTTGATCTCCCCGGCAACGGCGCCAAAAAGAGCTTGATGGCGTGTAACTCACACGTTCGTTGGGAACCCCAAGGGGAAGGTATGATGCGCACGCAAGTTTTCCCTCGAAAGAAACCAAGGTTTAATCGAACCAGAGGAGCCAAGAAGCACGTTGAAGGTTGATGGTGGCGAAATGTGATGCGGCGCAACAACAGGGATTCCGGCGCCAACGTGGAATCTGCACAACAAAACCAAAGTACTTTGCCCCAACGAAACAGAGAGGTTGTCAATCTCACCGGCTTGCTGTAACAAAGGATTAAGCGTATCGAGTGGAAGATGATTGTTTGCAAGAAAACAGTAAACACAATTGCAGTAGATTGTATGCTATGTAAAGAATAGGACCGGGGTCCACAGTTCACTAGAGGTGTCTCTCCCATAAGATAAAAGCATGTTGGGTGAACAAATTACAGTCGGGCAATTGACAAATAGAGAAGGGCATAACAATGCATATACATGATATGATAAATATAGTGAGATTTAATTGGGCATTACGACAAAGTACATAGACCGCCATCCAACCGCATCTATGCCTAAAAAGTCCACCTTCAGGTTATCATCCGAACCCCATTCAGTATTAAGTTGCAAAGCAACAGACAATTGCATTAAGTATGGTGCGTAATGTAATCGACAACTACATCCTTAGACATAGAATCAATGTTTTATCCCTAGTGGCAACAACACATCACAACCTTAGAACTTTCTCACTGTCCCAGGTGTCAATGAAGGCATGAACCCACTATCGAGCATAAATACTCCCTCTTGGAGTTAAGAGTACAAACTTGGCCGAGCCTCTACTAATAACGGAGAGCATGCAAGATCATAAACAACACATAAACAATAGATTGATAATCACCATAACATAGTATTCTCTATCCATCGGATCCCGACAAACACAACATATAGTATTACAGATAGATGATCTTGATCATGTTAGGCAACTCACAAGATCCAACAATGAAGCACAACAAGGAGAAGACGACCATCTAGCTACTGCTATGGACCCATGGTCCAGGGGTGAACTACTCACTCATCACTCCGGAGGCGATCATGGCGATGAAGAGTCCTCCGGAGATGAATCCCCTCCGGCAAGGTGCCGGAGGCGATCTCCGAATCCCCCGAGATGGGATTCGCGGCGGCGGCGTCTCTCGAAGGTTTTCCGTATCGTGGCTCTCGGTACTGGGGTTTTCGCGACGGAGGCTTTAAGTAGGCGGAAGGGTAGGTCGGGGGCGACCCCACACCATGGGCGGCGCGGCCCCCTCCGGCCGCGCGGCCCTATGGTGGCGACGCCGTCCCCCACTTCGTTATCTCTTCGGTCTTCCGGAAGCTCCGTGCAAAAATAGGACCCTGGGCGAAGATTTCGTCCAATTCCGAGAATATTTCCTTACTAGGATTTCTGAAACCAAAAACAGCAGAAAACAGAACTGGCTCTTCGGCATCTTGTTAATAGGTTAGTTCCGAAAATGCATAAATATGACATATAATGTGCATAAAACATGTAGGTATCATCAATAAAGTAGCATGGAACATAAGAAATTATCGATACGTTGGAGACGTATCACCATGTGGAAAAGCCCAAGACCCACTGCACTCTCCGCGAAACTAACAACATTTCAATGCAGATGCTGATGACAAACAAGTAGAGGACAAGAAGTAGCAAGATCATAATCTTGGGGATGCCCATGCATCCCCCTCTCCTTTCAAATATCTCAAGTAAATCATTTCAAACTCATGATCTAGTTTTATCTTCATGATCTCTTTTGAATGTTTGCGGGGACCATGTTTTTTATTTACCTTTGATTGTGTTTAGATTTTCCTATGCAATCTTGTAGTAGAAAGAGAGTTTCTTTTTAGCTATATCTCTATTCATTTAAATGAAGTACCAATTTTTAACCATCCGGGTGTTTAAAAGTTTTGAAACAAAATGGGGGTTGCTGATTTCTACGTGGTACTTTTTAGTGCACGAACTTTCTATTTTTTTGGCAAATCCTAAAATCTTGAAAAATCCACTGAAGTTGCAAATTTTCACTCTCTATACTCAAAAAATTGGCTAAAATTCCTGACATGTCTAGGTAGTTGAAAACATTATGTTTTGCTGCTGTTAAAAATCTTGACAGATTCTGCCCCCTAATGTTTGAACCATTCTTTTAGGTTTCAAAATTATTTTTCTTAAGTATTTTGATGTACTAGGAATTAGTAAGAAATTATGTACTCTCTGTTTCATAAAGGAATAATTTTTTATTTGAAGAATATGGCAGCAAGTATGGTATATTTGTACTGCTAATGTCACCACATATAAAAGAAATGGGAGAAAGTTTTGTGTTGAAGTTTTTTTTATAGGGAATAGAGGAACACTACACCAAGAGATATCCAAGAATGTTGAAGACCATAAGCTTCGGGATTCCTAAGTAACCCCACTGGATGCATCTTAAATTCTCGTTTGCACACCTCTAAACTTTGTTTTTTGAGCAACATAGAATGATCACAAAAATTGGAGCGTCCTTTATTTGTTTTATGTCTAGTTTTGATTTAAATAAATAAGAACATCATGAAAAATGCCTTGCATTATTATGAAATAGCTACTAAAATAAATTATCATATTCTTAAATATCTTAATGAAAATAAGTTGCATGTTATGAAAAGGAAAAGGGAATGCCAACAAAAAGCGGAAAGTTAACCTATGCATGATATTACTAGTTTCAAATGCTTTATTGAGTGATGATATGCCGAGTGCCTTATTTAGTGCTAATTCTTACCTGTATACATAGATTTTTAACATTAAGTATCATTGTTTGATGATAATTAAATAACACCATGATCATTGTTGCATGCTTTTGGACCTCTTGCTAGCCAAAAAGAAAATTAAATTCTCACACAAGCTTATACTTCTATCCAAATCAACTCAACCCAAACACCACCATACCTACCTATAGAACTTTCTATTCCAAGTGTAATCTGTGTGTTATGCCTCCAATTTCTTCAAAATATTCTTTTTGTGTAATTTCAAGCTCATAGGAAAGTAAGGTATGGAAGGAAAAACACCACTATGGAAGTTGTGGGTTTGAAAAATTATAAGTAATGAGCTACGTAGCAACCATGATGTCATGGGAAATACCTTTCAATATTTCACTTATATTTGAGTTGATCATCATGTCTTTTGGTAACTTTATAGCCATCTCGGACGAAATAAAGGGGGTTATCACAAAGGACTAGAGTATATGCATATATGTTAGAGAAGAGAATTGGAGCCATGCCTAATCATGGTGGACGTTTTAAGCATGGGAATCCTCAATAGGAAGAGAGAAAAGAGACAAAAAAAGAAAGAAAAATAGAGGAAAAAAGAAAAAGATAAGAAAAATAGAAAGAGCGAAAAAAGAAAGAGAGAGGTTTGTAGTAGAGGATGCTCATTTGTTTGTTGTCCTGTCTTCCCGGTATATAGGGCCTTTAGAGATGAGGTTGAAAAACTTCCTTGGGTTCTTTGTATAGGAGGCATGGACGTACCCCTTTGCGATACTCGGTTAAAATAATATGCTGAAAGGTCTGTGATAATCTCAAATTGAGTAGCACGAGGTGTGGCTGGATAATGGCTAAAGGGCATGAGGAAAATTACTTATAAGAGGTAAAACACATGAACCATGAATATCTCTAAAACAAAGTAACAAAGAGATATGTGGATCCCCATCCTTATTATTACTGTTGACATGAAGTACATAGCATCAGAACCTTACTTTATGCTCTCTTTTATCTTTTTATTTTGTTGGAGTACTAGCACATGTATTCCCTACTTACTTTCTTTTATTCAAGAGTCAAAAGAGAAGAAAAAGAGTCTTCCAAATAATTTATATAGGATCATCCAAGCATGCTTTATGGTTCATAATACTTCTCATTTATTTGCTTACAATGCCATTCATTATTGATCATGCTTTGTAGAATGTAAGAGATATCAATTTATAGTTCATTTGCTTATTGTTATTCGACTGAACCTTGTGAAACTTTGCATGATAAAATAGAAGCAATGCCATAAACTCCAATGTCCATGTTAGCTTTATCACCTTCATGCTCGAGGATGAGCAATGTTAAGCTTGGGGATGTTGATGCATGTAAAATGCATACATGAACTTTGTAGTTTATTGACACATATTCGCACATATTTCTATATTATATAATGTTATTTTCATGTTTTATATAGTTTTCCGGGAATTTATAAACAATCCCCTCTCCTCTTGTTTAACTGTCAGGCAGATACACCTTCTCTTAGTATTTTTGACTTTCCAACAGCTATGGGACTTGAAAAAGGGCAGGGTCAAAGACCAGGCTTCATAATTTTTGGGACGAAAAAAAGAGCTAAAGTGGGACACCAAGAGGTCAATGGGCTAGGAGATAGGGCATGTGGCGCGCCCTCCCCCTTTGGGCGTGCCACCTAGGCTCATTTCTCCCTCGACCGTCCGATCAGCCTCAATTTTGCACCCACGGACTTTGTTTGACCTAAAAAACACATAAACAGAGAGTTAGAAGACCGCCATCGGTAGAGATCGGAGGGGGAAAACGCAGCTGGAATCGCCACCGGTGGACTCCACTCCACTCCGGCGTCGTAATCATCATCATCTTCAGCAACACCCTCTGCACCATCTTCATACACCCCTTGTAATCTCTTGGCAAACATGATGTGTGAGGCAATCTATCATTTTTGCATGAGGTATTGTACCTCTATGTCTTTGTTTGAGTAGTGACTTGTTCTTGGAAATTGTGAGATAATTTGTTGATGGTTGCATATAAGTATTTGTTATCTTCTATGATGATCTCTTGTACCGATATATGAGTGCACACATATGTTGGGAAATGCATGAGGTTGTCACTGTTGCATGATGATAGGAGGAGGGACAGCTGGAGCTTGATAGAAACCATGTCCAATTCTTAGATATTCATGTTGTATTAATTCATGGTTAATCAACGGGGGTATAACTATAGGGACCTTTAAACTTACAACGGTGATTGGACTTTGTCTTATTAATTCCATTGCTTTATTTTAGGTGGCCTTAGGATCAATCACTAGGGGTGTAATTTCTCATATCAATGGCTCCACCTATATATGGCTCATCTCTAGAAGAAACAATAAAAATACTATCCTAAGCTTCACTAATTATGACAACCACACAAATGAAATAGCAATTTTTCAGAACAGTTGCTACTTCATCTTACTCCACTTCACCTCACTTTACTTATCTTGCATTAGTTTTACTTCTTGCATTTTATTTTCAGCAGTTATAGTTTTATAGTAGAAACCTCTTCACATACACACACTATAGATCTTAGATTTTCATAGAAAGCCATATAAGTGGGTTACAGGGTTTTACAGAATAGATAGTTTACCTTTAGCTCCTTGTGGGTTTGACACTCAAATATTTATCGAATTGTACTGTGGTAATCCCCTTCACTTGGGGCTTATCACTCGCCTGCTGGCGTCGACCATATATAGCCACCACGGGCGGGAAACGCCGATTGCGCGCAAATCATTTCCCGTGCGCGTGAAACAACAGTGGAACGCGCCAATCTATTGGCCGCGCGTGGGAACCGGTAATTGTCGGCGGCATGTCTGGACGGACATTAAATCGCCATTACCGAGGTTGACGCAGTCAGGAAATAAATACGTCGGGACGCTGGGATACCCGACGCTAGTTCTTTTCTTTTGACGGGTTTATGAGCTAGCAGTCCAGTTGATTACTGAACTAGCAGTCTGATTAAAAGCAGACGAAAGAGCTTGCCCTCTATTATCTCTAACTATAGAAGAAATTTTAATTTTAATTTATGGTTCATATTATAGGTTAATTAGTACACTGATACAGAAGACATCAGCGTTCAATTAGCCTCTAGATGTATAGAAATAGTGATATCTTCCATGGACATACCAAAAAAGCCATTGTCTGTCCATACCTCAAACTTTGAAAAAAAATTAAGTTTTGACTTGCTCCCCATGTCTAATTCCTGGCTCCGCCCCACTCATGCATGAATCACCTGCATGTTGCTCATTCGGTATGTGCGCGCACACACACGTGGACACAAATACTTCTAGTATGTTAGTATTTTTTTTGAGATATTTTAGGCTTGTTCTTTTGTGATAGTTGTTTGGCTACAAGCAAGCGCCGCTTGCCGAAAGATACTGTCGCCACAAGACGACATCGACATTTTAAAGGGTCAGCGCGACGATGTTGCGAGGCCATCGCCGGCAATGTTACAAGGCCGCAGACAAGGGACTCTGCAAGCAACACCAAGGTACTGCGAGCATCCACCACTGGTGCTTCAGGGGGCACTACCAATGTTGGATTGTTTTGTTGTGAGCATTTTCAATGTAATACTACATGCATATTTTTTGTTGTTAGCTAGGAAAGATGACAAACCATTGGAAATGGAATCAATCTAGCATCGATGCGCTCAGGCGAGCAGGATTCGAGGTCAGGGATGCTGAATCAACGAGATATGGTTCATCATGGATGGTGTTACATCTAAGTTTTTTTGTGGGAATTGTTTTTGTCGCATGCGTGTGTTAAAATTGTAACAAACACATAGCCATTTTGTTGTGAATTTACACACAAGATATTGCAATGTGATTGGTGTTCGCTACAAGTTTTTGTTTCCTTGGGGTTTTCAATGTTGTGAGTGATTTCAAAATGTAACAAAATTCTATGAAGTTTGTTGTGAATGAAGACGCGAGATGTTGTAATGTTTTCTATGCACTTGATACAAGTTGTATTTGAAAGGACACGGATGTCGCCTAGAGGGGGGGTGAATAGGCGGTTTAAAACTTTTACGAGATGGGCTTAACAAATGCGGAATAAAACTAGCGTTTACTTTGTCAAGCCCAAAGCCTATATACTATGGTTCACCTATGTGCACCAACAACTTATTCTAAGCAAAGGTTCACCTATGTGCACCAACAACTTAAGCTAAGCAATACAAGCAAGTATGTGATAGCAAGATATATATAACTTCAAGCACGATGGCTATCACAAGGTAAAGTGCATAAGTAAAGAGCTCGGGTATAGAGATAACCGAGGCACGCGGGAGACGATGATTTATCCCGGAGTTCACACTCTTGCGAGTGCTAATCTCCGGTGGAGAGGTGCGGTTGCTTAGTGCTCCCGAACGCCACACGAGGCTCACCTTGAGGTGTGGTTGCTCGATGCACACCAACGCCACAAAGGCCTCACCCCAAGATGCGGTACTCACACCACACACCGAACGCCACGAAGGCGCCTCACCTAAATCTCCGGTGACCCTCGCCACAAAGGCCTAGGTCACGGTTCCACTAAGGGATTTCCTTCGAGGCGGAAACCGGGCCTTACACAAAGATTGGGGCACACATCCACAACTTAATTGGAGGCTCCCAACAAATCGCCACAAAGGCGTAGAATCCGTCTAGGGTTCCAAGAACCCAAGAGTAACAACCTTCTTGCTTTCACCACCACGAATCACCGTGGAGAAGTCAAACCGATGCACCAAATGCAATGGCAAGAACACCACAAAGATGCTCAAATCCTTCTCTCTCAAATTCCAACAAAGCTACAAAAGCTATTGGGGGAATAAGAGAGGAAGAACAAAGAGGAGAACACAAAATCCTCCAAGATCAAGATCTAGTGGGTTCCCCTCACAAAGAGAGGGATTTGATTGGTGAAGATGTAGATCTAAATCTCCTCTCTCTTTTCCCTCAAGAATATGCAAGAATCATGGGAGGAATCAAGAACTAGGGCAAGCTTTGAAGGACAACAATGGAGGGGAGAGAGAGAGAGTGAACCAACCAGCCCAAGGAGGAAGAAGGGGGTCTTATATACCCCCTCCCAACGAAATATGACCGTTTGGGACCTCCCAGGCCGGAAAATCCGCCCCCGGGCCGGATAATCCGCCCCCCGAAAATCGCCCCTGGCTCGGGCCGGATATTTGGCCGGATATTGTCCATGTTTTGTCCTTCGGGCCGGATTATCCGCCCCCCAGAAAACTGCAGAATCACCAAAACTAAAACGGGCATAACTTTAGCATCCGGACTCCGATTTTGATGATCTTGGGCTTGTTTTGAAGCTAGTAACAAGCTCTACAAGATCATGCAGGAAACCATCATAGTCCAACAAGGGAGTATAGAAACAAATGATGAAAGGTTTGACCTATCTAAAAAAGATATACCGGTAAAACATCCAATCTTGAAAATGCAACAAGTTGCCCATGCAAAAACCATTCTCAATGAACTAGAGCTTGTCATGATAATAAGCACAAGCTCTAAAACATCACATGGATAAGATCCAAATAAAACCAAGAAAGATGATGAACCAAACTCAAAAACGCAACAAGTGATATATGCGAAATCCGTTTTCGATGAACTAGAGCTTGTCATGAGAATAAGCACAAGCTCTAAAACATCACATGGATAAGGTCCAAATAACAACCAAGAAAGATGATGCAAGGATGCAAAGGTTTGAGCTCTCTCCGAACGATACGATCGAGTTACTCACTCGAGAGCCCTCTTGATAGTACGGCAACTAAACTATAAATCGGTCTCCAACTACACTATGAGACCGGTGAGAAAGAAACCCTATCAAGAGCAAACCTTATACTTGCACATTCCACTTGAGCTCGATGACGACGATCTTGACCTCAACAAGATGGAACACCTTTCTTGCTTGTGTTTGCTTGACGAAGTCTTGTGGATTGCTCCCCCATAATCCACCATGGGAGAGCTTCTTCTTCGGCGCATCTTCACATAACCATGATCACCATATGGATGGCAAGACTCAAGCAAAGGACCTCTTCGAGATGGCTCATCTTGAACTTGCACTTCATTTCTCCATGGCAAGCTTCAAGCTTATGAACTCTTCGAGTTGGCTCATCTTGAACTTGCACTTCATTTCTTCATTCTTCATCATGTTAATGTCTTGAAGTAACTCTAGGGCTCACTTCATCTTCATCTTCAAGACATACTTGACACTTGATATCCTTCATCAATTTCTTCTTATTGCAACCTTGAAGCCAACATATGGTTCAAGAATTGCCTATGGACAACTCCTACAAATATAACTCAATGCAAACATTAGTCCATAGGGATTGTCATTAATTACCAAAACCACACATGGGGGCTCCATGCACTTTCAATCTCCCCCATTTTGGTAATTGATGACAATCTCTTTGAGAGGGTTTATATAAGGAATTTAAGTAACAAATAAGTTGAATATATAGAGCAAACTCCCCCATAATATATGCATGTGTGAATGATCTTGACTTTCATTGCATATATTGGCATTCAAAGCCTAGTGGAGTTTCCTCTAAATATTGAACTATGCAAAATAACAAGATGCAATGCAATAAAGGCACATGCTTAAGCACGAAGCAAAGACATAACCAAATTCCCTTAAACCCTCCAAACTTCTCCCCCATTGGCACCAATTGCCGAAATGGGTGAAAAATTTAGAAGGCCAATATAGTGAGAGTTCCTCCATAGCGTGTGCATTTCTCATAATTTGAGTGGAATCAAATGCACATATCCAATGACGAATATTCGGAAGAAATCACACTATAGATAGGATCAAAGATTGCAAAAAGATAACAAAGTCAAGAAGCTTCAACAAATGAAGCAAGCAACCAAATGAACCACAAAGAGGATACCAAAAGAAAGATAGATATTATGATAAGATCAAGAAGATTGCTCTAAATAATATGAGGAAGTTCCCCAAGGTTTGTGCACAAAACAAGACAATTTGCATTTGAGTATAAAGTGCACAAACATGGAATCATCACTCCCATAATATCATTCAAAAACAAAAGTCACCAAGTGAATCAAACTCTAATGATCACTACAAGATAGTGCTCTAAATCAAATGAGGAAGCTCCCCAAGGTACATGCATAAAATAAAATGTTGCATTTGAATAAAATATGCATAACATGGAATCCTCACTCCCTCATTTAAAACACAAACATTTGTAATAGATCATAGATAGAAAAATAAGCTAAACACTTGCAACAAACAAATAGTTGAGCAACAAGTAAGAGGCACCATAATAAAAAGGCTCAACCAAGATGATATGTGAAAGGAATGATAAAACATATTATAAGACTATTACAAGGATGAGAAAAAAGCATCATCATAGTCTTCAATGAATTATATTGCTTAGCATGACCAATCAACACGCAATAAATAAATAAGATATCAAAAGGAGATGTATCATCTCTTATGTGTATAAGTTTCTCTAAGTGGGCAATATCACAAAGATATTTATCCACAAAGAAACATGCACACACAAAATAGATACGCAAGAAAAATAGTATGATATCCAAGACGAAGTCATGCAATATACCAATAAGAATTTTTGCTTAATAGCATGGCCAAAGGCTCAATTTTATATTATTGTACATTCATGAACTTCAACCACAAACAAATAAAATACATCACAAATATCAACAAGGGATAGAAGATAGTTGGGATGCATTTGAGAAAGGCAACAAGTATCACAAACGAGGATACCAAAAGAAGTAACTAAATTTGCACTTTCATCTATATTGCACATGTGAGAGCCTTGAGGAATTGATATGCAATAAAATTGCTAGATAGGCATAGTTGGGATGGATGAATCATGAGCATGATTTAAAATACTTCCCAACAAATGCACTCATCTCAAATTACTCACATTCACAATAAAGAGGTTTCGTTAAGACTTTTGCAAGAAGCACAACATTTGCAAATCAAGAGATTCATGCCAAGATGCAACCATAAGGTTGGATACAAGAAAAGTATGCATGAGAAGATACTTGTTACCAAGATAGCATTGGTGTGAATGTAGTAGATATGTGTTCGTTGACCATCCTAGCTTGCCTCACGTTACCATTGAGTCACCACTTCTTTCCAAGAGTGAGACAAGCATCCAATGCATATCCATTGTACCTAACACAAAGGTAAGTACAAAATGGTCCCCAAACTATTTGGGTCCGAAGTAGTTAGACACACTATAACATATAGGACAAACTCCACAATTCTATGTGCTTATAGATATGAAATTGAATTTCATGCACTTCTTAGCCAAATTAGGATTTGATGGAGTTTACCCTATATATTGGATCAATGAAAGTGACACATGCCATAAGATATACATATATTAAATATGCATGCACAATACTTTCAAGGATCAAAGGAAGATACAATTTGGACAAAACACCAAATAAATCAAGAGACAATGGTTGCCCAAATTATATCAAAGAATCAAATCAACACAAGATTGACTCCAAAGACTTATCTCATTATAAGAAGCTAATTAAGCCTAAGCACAAATGAATGAGATAACCAACTCCCAAGAGAGCAAGGTTCCAACAAATGAACCAAACCCTCAACACTTTTTATGATGGCACAAAGTACCAAAAAAGAAAATTTATGTCTCCCAAAACCAAATTTTTGATAATGATCAAGAGAAGATTAAGCATTATAACAAATATAGGAGAGCTCCCCCAAGATTAGTGCATTATCTAGGATTTAGAATATGGATACAAAATGCACAAAACTAGGATCATCACGCTACCTATATCTACTAAAAATGCTAAGAAAGTTTGAATAGACAAATTAGATCTATGAGATGCAAGGAAGACACATGGGAGTCAAAACACAACAAATTCATGGCAATAAATAAGGCAATTTAAACACAAGAGCCAATGTAGATATGATCAATAAATATCTACCTCATAATTGATTACCAATTGTCCTAGGACAAGAGGTATTAGGAAATATTTTCCGGTGGTAGTTTGTAAGTATACATAAGATCATATTTACAACGAACAAAGCATATGGTAAAAGATAAGAGTTAACCATCATGCAAAGATAGTTTCTTGATAGCTTCATTTAGTCATACCAACATGCAAGGCAATTAATAGTATTCATACCAACATGCAAAGCAATTAATAGTATTCATACAAACATGCAAAGAAATTAATAGTATGACTTGAAGCACATGGTTTTCCAAAAATGTATTGAGGGACACGTTGTGAAAAACCATGCCAAGAAAAACTTTCACAAATAAGATCCACAAATATATTTGCAATGAAGCCATTTAAGAAAATTGGAACTTGTTTGAGCAAACATGCCACAAAGGAGAGAGATAATTTACAATATCAATTCTATGTGACACAATCTCAAATGTTCACATTTTCTAGGCTTGTAATATGCACAAAGCTTATTACTCCCCCATAATGTGATAATGAATTTAATTTCACAAGAGGCAAAAAAGATCCAACTAGAGATATTAATGGACATTGGAATTTGAATTTCTCATGAAGATGACATACCACATAGAGACTAGATAATCTTGCAATATCAATTCTAAGTGATATTTCTCATGTACACACATTGTTAGGATCATGAAATTCCCAAAGGAATATCACTCCCCCAAAATGGGATAGTCCATTAATCGCTCATAAGAGCCATATAAGATACAACAAGATGCAAAGTGGCTCCAACACAAACACAAATACATGGTGTGCAACCCAACATACATAGACTTGATTTCTCAAGAAAAGCAAGTAGGAAGCACAACATATACAAACACATGCTAGGAACAAAACTAACACATGCAAAGGGGCGAGTAACTTTCAATATAAATGAGTTGAGAACATGTTACCGCAAGGAGGAACATTGGATATATGATAGTAGCAAGATAATCAAAAGACTTGGCTTGAGATAATATAAATGATGAAGATCCCTTAATTCTTCATGATGTAGCCAAGTCTCCAATGCCCTCCAACAAGCACCTATTGATCAAGTTTTGGATTGTTGGTCCCCAACTAAGTTGGGTCCTAAGAGGTTAGTCACAATAGGCTTGGCAACCCAAATGGTTCCTTTCTTGACACCACTTTGAGCACCAACATATTTGGCAAACACATTGCCACCCTCATCCTTACGAAGAGAATAAACATCATCAATGGTGATAGAGTTGGATGAGGTACCAATAGTGCACAAGGAGGAGATATGGCCCTTCTCACGGCATATGTAGCAAGTTCTTTTCTTCTCCTTCTTCTCACTAGGTTTCTCCACAATGGGAGTATTGGCTTGTTTCTTCTTGGGAAGTGGCATTTCTTCAACTTGAGGTTGAATGTAAGTTTGAGCTTGAGGCCGCTTCCCTTTTTGCTTCTTCTTCAAAGGGCAAGATCTAACATGGTGCCCTTCAATATTGCACTTGAAGCAAACAATCTTGGCCGGGTCTTTGACTTGTACTTGGCCCTTCTTCTTGTTGTTGTTCTTGGACTTGTTCTTGTTGTTGGATTTGAATCCAAGTCCACTCTTGTCATTGGGGGATTGTTGCATACTCAACATCGTGTCAAGTTTGCATTTCCCTTCATGACCCTTTACCAAGTCATTCTTTAAAGAAGTGACTTGGGCCTTGAGCTCTTTGATTTCCTCTACATGGTTAGTAACAACACAAGTACTAGAGGAAGTAGAATCTTCATTGTTAGAGCAACAAGGCAAGGAAGATAATTCATCACAAGATTTAGCAATATTATGAGTGGATGAATTACTAGGACTAGCACATGGAAATATAGCATTTTGAGTAGTAGTGCTAGTATCCACATGAGGCTCACAAGGTGTTGCCTTAAATATGATAGCCTCATGAGCTAACTTTAGCCTATCATGAGAGGCTAGAAGATCCTCATGGGAGCGAGAAAGCTTTCCATGATTTTCTTCCAATTTCCCATAATTGCAAGTTAGCAACTCAAGTTGAGCCCTTAGCTCAACATTCTCCTTCAAGATAGATGCTTCACAAGAAGTAGAGTTAGTAGCACAAGCATCAACATTAGTAGTAATAGGAGAAGGCAAGTTGGCATGCTCTTTTAGATAAGAAGCTTTAAGTTGCTCATGCGACTCGGTGAGTTTGGCGAGCGCACTCTCAATGACCCTTGAGCCCTTTTTGAGTTGCTCAAAATCCTCAAGGAGTTTAGCATTAACAAACACAAGCTTATCATTTTTTAGCTTTAGTTCATTTGCCATCTCAAGAGCTCTATCATGGTTTTCCTTTTCTCTAGACAATTCTAGAGCAAAGGTCTCCTCAAGAGCTTCCTTGATGGTTTGTTCTTCTTCAAGTTCATTTTTTAATGATGCTACATCATCGGCATACTCTCGTTCAAGAGCACCCTTTTTATCAATGGTGTTCTCATGCATCCAAATAAGTTTTTGGCTCTCAATAGCGGTAGTCAATATTTCAAAGAAGTGAGTGCTAGCAATTTTATCTTTGCAAATAACCTTGAATACGCTCTTACCCTTATCGCGTAGAGAGACAACCCAATCCTCTTCTTCATATTCATCCTCATCCTTATCACCACGAGACATATTAGGTTCCATGCTAGGAGGTACCGTGGAACCCTTGGCCATAAGGCATATATGAGGACCGTGAGATAAAGATGAGGAGTTACTTGAGGCTCCTTTCAAGATCTTGTCTTGACCAATAGAATCTTTGGTTTCCTCTACATTGTTAGACACACAACAACTAGAGGAAATAGAAGCATTTTTATTATGGCCACAAGACAATGCAAGCATATCATCATTAGATTTATTCAAGCAACTTACACATGATATGCAAAGACTATCAACACAAGCATGTAAATCATTTCTAGTGCTAGATGTGTTTGAGTCCGTAGATGAAGCATTGCAATGAGATAGAGATGAAGAATCATCAATAGTAAGCTCAATATCAACATTGCAATTTTCATCACCACTCACCATATCATTACCTTGTGTCTTGACACACTTTGGTGAAGTGGATGAAGATGAGAATTCATCACGGCCGGAAGTGGAAGCAATACTATCATCCTCAATAATATTGGACACATCATATTTATCTTGAATCTTTGTCCATAACTCATGAGCGCTCCAAAAAGGCAAGTATGGAAAAAGTCCTACATCTCTCAAAGCATTCATAAGAACATAAGAAGCTTGAGAATTGAGATATAAATTTTTCTCATCCTCTAACGATAGATTTTGTGAATCCATAGGAGGAGAAAAACCTATATCTACAATTTTCTCCATATGAGGGTCAATGTCCCGAAAATGACTAAGCATGCAAATTTTCCAAACATCATAATTTGTGCCATCTAATATAAGAGTGTTATCGTGCACTAATCCTCTAGCCGACATCTTTACTCTCAAGGCGGTGAAGCCTAAGAATGAGAGACCTTGCTCTGATACCAATTGAAAGGACACGGATGTCGCCTAGATGGGGGGTGAATAGGCGGTTTAAAACTTTTATGAGATGGGCTTAACAAATGCGGAATAAAACTAGCGTTTACTTTGTCAAGCCCAAAGCCTATATACTATGGTTCACCTATGTGCACCAACAACTTATTCTAAGCAAAGGTTCACCTATGTGCACCAACAACTTAAGCTAAGCAATACAAGCAAGTATGTGATAGCAAGATATATATAACTTCAAGCACGATGGCTATCACAAGGTAAAGTGCATAAGTAAAGAGCTCGGGTATAGAGATAACCGAGGCACGCGGGAGACGATGATTTATCCCGGAGTTCACACTCTTGCGAGTGCTAATCTCCGGTGGAGAGGTGCGGTTGCTTAGTGCTCCCGAACGCCACACGAGGCTCACCTTGAGGTGTGGTTGCTCGATGCACACCAACGCCACAAAGGCCTCACCCCAAGATGCGGTACTCACACCACACACCGAACGCCACGAAGGCGCCTCACCTAAATCTCCGGTGACCCTCGCCACAAAGGCCTAGGTCACGGTTCCACTAAGGGATTTCCTTCGAGGCGGAAACCGGGCCTTACACAAAGATTGGGGCACACATCCACAACTTAATTGGAGGCTCCCAACAAATCGCCACAAAGGCGTAGAATCCGTCTAGGGTTCCAAGAACCCAAGAGTAACAACCTTCTTGCTTTCACCACCACGAATCACCGTGGAGAAGTCAAACCGATGCACCAAATGCAATGGCAAGAACACCACAAAGATGCTCAAATCCTTCTCTCTCAAATTCCAACAAAGCTACAAAAGCTATTGGGGGAATAAGAGAGGAAGAACAAAGAGGAGAACACAAAATCCTCCAAGATCAAGATCTAGTGGGTTCCCCTCACAAAGAGAGGGATTTGATTGGTGAAGATGTAGATCTAAATCTCCTCTCTCTTTTCCCTCAAGAATATGCAAGAATCATGGGAGGAATCAAGAACTAGGGCAAGCTTTGAAGGACAACAATGGAGGGGAGAGAGAGAGAGTGAACCAACCAGCCCAAGGAGGAAGAAGGGGGTCTTATATACCCCCTCCCAACGAAATATGACCGTTTGGGACCTCCCAGGCCGGAAAATCCGGCCGGATAATCCGCCCCCCGAAAATCGCCCCTGGCTCGGGCCGGATATTTGGCCGGATATTGTCCATGTTTTGTCCTTCGGGCCGGATTATCCGCCCCCCAGAAAACTGCAGAATCACCAAAACTAAAACGGGCATAACTTTAGCATCCGGACTCCGATTTTGATGATCTTGGGCTTGTTTTGAAGCTAGTAACAAGCTCTACAAGATCATGCAGGAAACCATCATAGTCCAACAAGGGAGTATAGAAACAAATGATGAAAGGTTTGACCTATCTAAAAAAGATATACCGGTAAAACATCCAATCTTGAAAATGCAACAAGTTGCCCATGCAAAAACCATTCTCAATGAACTAGAGCTTGTCATGATAATAAGCACAAGCTCTAAAACATCACATGGATAAGATCCAAATAAAACCAAGAAAGATGATGAACCAAACTCAAAAACGCAACAAGTGATATATGCGAAATCCGTTTTCGATGAACTAGAGCTTGTCATGAGAATAAGCACAAGCTCTAAAACATCACATGGATAAGGTCCAAATAACAACCAAGAAAGATGATGCAAGGATGCAAAGGTTTGAGCTCTCTCCGAACGATACGATCGAGTTACTCACTCGAGAGCCCTCTTGATAGTACGGCAACTAAACTATAAATCGGTCTCCAACTACACTATGAGACCGGTGAGAAAGAAACCCTATCAAGAGCAAACCTTATACTTGCACATTCCACTTGAGCTCGATGACGACGATCTTGACCTCAACAAGATGGAACACCTTTCTTGCTTGTGTTTGCTTGACGAAGTCTTGTGGATTGCTCCCCCATAATCCACCATGGGAGAGCTTCTTCTTCGGCGCATCTTCACATAACCATGATCACCATATGGATGGCAAGACTCAAGCAAAGGACCTCTTCGAGATGGCTCATCTTGAACTTGCACTTCATTTCTCCATGGCAAGCTTCAAGCTTATGAACTCTTCGAGTTGGCTCATCTTGAACTTGCACTTCATTTCTTCATTCTTCATCATGTTAATGTCTTGAAGTAACTCTAGGGCTCACTTCATCTTCATCTTCAAGACATACTTGACACTTGATATCCTTCATCAATTTCTTCTTATTGCAACCTTGAAGCCAACATATGGTTCAAGAATTGCCTATGGACAACTCCTACAAATATAACTCAATGCAAACATTAGTCCATAGGGATTGTCATTAATTACCAAAACCACACATGGGGGCTCCATGCACTTTCAGTATTTCCTGAGATTTTTTCAAAATGTTGTAAACACATGGATTATAGTTGTAAACATTTTTTCTTTTGGAATAATTAGTGTTTTTTGTTGTAGATGGATCTGCAACAAAAAAAATGTTGTTACTTAACCAACTTTTTATCATTGAAAAGACATGGGTTTTTGTTGTAATCATTTCTAATTTTTATTGGAGTTGTTGGTGATTTTTATTGTAAACCAATATGTAGCAAAAATATTGTTTAGCTACTTTTTCTGCAGGGTTATTTTTTTGTTACTCTATTGAACTAAGTCAACAACATATGAAATATTTTTCATGTACATTTGAAAGTAGCTCATGTGACCATAAGAAAGAATAGTCAGCACCTTGTTTTGTGGGCTCCGTCCATGTGAGTAATGAGACGCCACCTCCACTAGTTAATTTGGGATAGCGAAAGCATGTAGATGTGAATAGCAACAATGCATGCAGGAGGGAGTGGGCTCCAGCATGTGGGGTAAGCATCAATACATGGTTCACTTGCTAGCCACATGATCCGCATCAGATGGAGTCCGTACGACCGATTTTTGCTGTTCGGATTAAGCGACCGACGCCGAACATTGCCCAAGAAGAATTATATAAGGGAAATTCCATCAATCTGTTTAAACCCATACACCAGACACAATAGTTTTCGCGATTAGCTTTGTGATAAGGAAAAGTCTATTTACCAATCAGCTGTAGCTACAACCCGTTTTCATCTTTCCGTGGCCTTTTTCTCTACCTCGCTTCCCCGTGACGCCTCTTTCGGGTGGTGCGTCACTGCTACTCTGGCCTCCAGAGTGCAAAGCCCGTACGCTGCCTCTGCACCTCTGGTCTTGGGTGCGCCTGATTTATTTCCCCTCCTGTCGTGCCTTTGGCCAGCCACAGATGCTCCATGGATTTCCTCCTCGAGCTTGCCCCAGTTCGGCGTGCTTCGTGATACGTCTCCAACGTATCTATAATTTCTTATGTTCCATGCTAGTTTTATGACAATACCTACATGTTTTGTTCACACTTTATGATGTTTTGATGCATTTTCCGGCACTAACCTATTAACAAGATGCCGAAGCGCCAGTTGTTGTTTTCTGCTGTTTTTGGTTTCAGAAATCCTACAAAGGAAATATTCTCGAATTGGACGAAATCAACGCCCGTGGTCTTATTTTTCCACGGAGCTTCCAAGACCGAAGGGGATATGAAGGGGGGCACGAGGTGGCGACACCACAAGGCGGCGCGGCCAAGGCCCGCGCCGCCCTATGGTGTGGGCCCTCGAGAGCCCCCTGCGCTGCCCTTCCGTCTACTTAAACTCTCCTCGCGAAACCCTATTACCGAGAGCCACGATACGAAAATACTTCCAGACGCCGCCCGCCAATCCCATCTCGGGGATTCAGGAGATCGCCTCCGGCACCCTGCCGGAGAGGGGAATCATCACCGGAGGGCTCTACATCACCATGCCTGCCTTCGGACTGATGCGTGAGTAGTTCATCCTTGGACTATGGGTCCATAGCGTAGCTAGATGGTTGTCTTCTCCTCTTGTGCTATCATGTTTAGATCTTGTGAGCTGCCTAACATGATCAAGATCATCTATTTGTAATGCTACATGTTGTGTTTGGTGGGATCCGATGAATATGGAATACTATGTCAAGTTGATTATTGATCTATCATATATGTGTTGGTTATGTTCTTGCATGCTCTCCGTTGCTAGTAGAGGCTCTGGCCAAGTTGATACTTGTAACTCCAAGAGGGAGTATTTATGCTCGATAGTGGGTTCATGCCTCCATTGAATATGGGACAGACAAAAAGTTCTAAGGTTGTGGATGTGCGTTGCCACTAGGGATAAAACATCGATGCTTTGTCTAAGGATATTTGTGTTTATTACATTACGCACCATACTTAATGCAATTGTCTGTTGTTTGCAACTTAATACTGAAGGGGTGGATGCTAACCGAAGGTGGACTTTTTAGGCATAGATGCATGCTGGATGGCGGTCTATGTTCTTTGTCGTAATGCCCCGATTAAATCTCATAGTGATCATCATGATATGTATATGAATCTTTATTTGTCAATTGCCCACCTGTAATTTATTCACCCAACATGCTATTTATCTTATTGGAGAGACACCACTAGTGAACTGTGGACCCCGGTCCATTCTTTTACATCTGAAATACAATCTACTGCAATCTTTGTTCTCTGCTGTTCTTCGCAAACAAACATCATTCTCCACACCATACGTTTAATCCTTTGTTTTCAGCAAGCCGGTGAGATTGACAACCTCACTGTTAAGTTGGGGCAAAGGACTGTGATTGTGTTCTGCAGGTTCCACGTTGGCGCCGGAATCACTGGTGTTGCGCCGCACTACACTCCTCCACCAACAACCTTCACGTGGCCCTTGACTCCTACTGGTTCGATAACCTTGGTTTCTTACTGAGGGAAACTTGCTGCTATACGCATCACACCTTCCTCTTGGGGTTCCCAACGGACGTGTGCTTCACGCGTTATCAAGCTAAATTTCTGGCGCCGTTGCCGGGGAGATCAAGACACGCTGCAAGGGGAGTCTCCCACATCCAATCTCTTCACTTTGTTTATTGTCTTGCTTTACTTTATTCTATTTTTTGTCTTGTTTACTTTCTCTATATCAAAAACACACAAAAATTAGTTGCTTTACTTTATTTCATTTGTCTTGTTTGCTTAATATCAAAAACACAAAAAAAATTAGTTACTTGCATTTACTTCATCAAGTTTACTTTTGTTTATTTCATCATGCTTCATCCTAAGTTTACTTTGAAAGATATATCGGTAGGTAGTGGGTCTATCATTGGAAAAGATAATATAGAAGAATTTTTCACTCATGTTAGTAAGGCTGAAGATTTTGAAGATAGATCCTTGGTAGAACTTGCTCCTAATTATGAAATTGCTACTACCTCTTTAGTGCACATGTTGGAAGCTAGATTTGTTAATCTTAATCCAATAATGCAACATATGTTTCTTACACTCGGTGATATGGAAGAAGGAGAAAAGAAAGATTTTGTTCTAGAAACCCTTCTTAGAGAATTTGGTGATGTAGCTAGAGAAGCTAGGAAAGTCTTTATTCGATATAAGATGCTAGGCTTGTGTACCAATTTTGCAAATATCCTTGAAAGGAGGGAAAAAGATAGGCTAAGATACACTAATAAAGCCAATTGTGAGGGGGAGATTAAAATACCAATACCTTATAAACTCATAGGAATGCATGAGGCATTAGAAAAGAATTTTGATTGGATTGTTCCTGAAAATTTATTTGAGGAGGATAGTAAGCCTAAAGGTAATGAAAAAGTAGTTTATTACATAGATAAGATACAATGCATAGTTGAGAAAACTCCAAACAATACTGTTGATGCTTCTTCTCTTGATGTTACTTGATTTGCACTTTCTGCGCCTAACTGAAAGGCGTTAAAAAAAGCACTTCTTGGGAGATAACCCATGGTTTTATTTTTACTACTGTTTTGTTGAGTCTTGGAAGTTGATACTACTTTAGCAACCTCTCCTTATCATGTTATTGTGTCAAGTAAAGTCTCTGATAGTAAAGTTGATACTAGATTTGGATTTATGCGCAGAAACAGATTTGCTGTCTGTCACGAATTCACGTCCTTCTCTGTGTAGAAGAATCAAAAAATCTTCCAATTTACGTGCGTGATCCTCAGAATAGTACGCAACTTTCATTAGTTTTGAGTTTTTCCATCTGAGCAAGTTAAGTGTCTCAGAAAAATTCGTCTTTACGGACTGTTCTGTTTTGACAGATTCTGCCTTTTATTTCGCATTGCCTCTTTTGCTATGTTGAATGGATTTTTTTGTTCCATTAACTTTCAGTAGCCTTGGGTAATGTCCAGAAGTGTTAAGAATGATTGTGTCTTCTCTGAACATGTGAATTTGGATTATGCACTAACCCTCTAATGAGTTTGCTTTAAGTTTGGTGTGGAGGAAGTTTTCAAGGGTCAAGAGAAGAGGATGATACAATATGATCAAGAAGAGTGAAAAGTATAAGCTTGGGGATGCCCCCGTGGTTCATCCCTGCATATTTCAAGAAGACTCAAGCATCTAAGCTTGGGGATGCCCAAGGCATCTCCTTCTTCATCGACAACTTATCAGGTCACTTCTAGTGAAACTATATTTTTATTCCGTCACATCCTATGTTCTTTACTTGGAGTGTCTTTTTGTTTTTGTTTTTGTTTGAATAAATTCGGATCCCAACAATCCTTGTATTGGAGATAGACACGCTCCGCTTTTTCATTTGAACACTTGTGTTCTTAGTTATGCTTTAATGTTCATGGCGAAGGCTGAAAACTGCTTCGTTGATTGCTATTTGGTTGGAACCAGAAAATGCTTCATATGGTCTTGAATAATTTGATACTTGGCAATTGTTTTGAGCTCTCATAGATTATGTTTAAGCTCTTGCATCATGTAGTTTAAATCTACTAGAGGAGAACTACTGTAGAGCTTGTTGAAATTTGGTTTGCATGATTGGTCTCTCTAAGGTCTAGATATTTTCTGGTAAAAGTGTTTGAACAACAAGGAAGACAGTGTAGAGTCTTATAATGCTTGCAATATGTTCTTGTGTAAGTTTTGTTGTACCTGTTCATACTTGTGTTTGCTTCAAACAAGCTTGCTAGCCAAAGCCTTGTACTGAGAGGAAATGCTTCTCGTGCATCCAAAACATCTTGAGCCAAAACCCATGCCATTTGTGTCCACCATAACTACCTACTATGTGGTATTTTCTGCCATTCCAAAGTAAATTACTTGAGTGCTACCTTTAAAATTTCATTCCTTTGTCTTTGCAATATATAGCTCATGGGAAAATAGCTTAAAAACTATTGTGGTGATGAATATGTAGCTATGTATCTTAGTTCTTATAAGTTGCTTGTTGAGAGGTAACCATGTTTCTGGGGACGCCATCAACTTTTTACACCTTTGTTGAATATCATGTGAGTTGCTATGCATGTTCGTCTTGTCTGAAGTAAGGTGATTTATCATGATCAAATGGTTTGAGTATGCATATGTTAGAGAAGAACATTGGGCCGCTAACCAAAGCCATGTATCATGGTGGAAGTTTTCAGTTTGGACATTCATCCTCAATCTCTTATGAGAATATTATCTGTTGTTGAATGCTTATGCATTAAAGAGGAGTCCATTATCTGTTTTCTATGTTGTCCCGGTATGGATGTCCTAAGTTGAGATCTATTAAAAACGAGAAATCAAATGCGATTTATCTCCTTGGACCTTTGTACAGGCGGCATAGAGGTACCCCTTTGTGACACTTGGTTGAAACATATGTTATGCAATGATATTCCATGTAAATCCAAGCTAATTAGGACAAGGTGCAAGCACAATTGATATTCGATGCATGAGGCTTGCAACTTGTAGGAAGTTTTATACATAACACATATGAATTATTACTACCGTTGATAAAATTGTTTCTATGTTTTCATAATAAAAGCTCAAGCACAAAAATAGTAATCCATGCTTCCCTCTACGAACAGCCTTTCTTTTACTTTATGTTGAGTTAGTTTACCTACTTCTTTCTATCTTAGAAGCAAACACTTATGTCAACTGTGTGCATTGATTCTTACATGTTTACTTATTGCACTTGTTATATTACTCTATGTTGACAAATATCCATGAGATATACATGTTACAAGTTGAAAGCGATTGTTGAAACTTAATCAGCCTTTGTGTTGCTTCAATGCCTTCTACTTTGAATCTATTGCTTTATGAGTTAGCTCTTATGCAAGTCTATTTGATACTTGTCTTGAAAGTACTATTCATGAAAAGTTTTGCTATATGATTCAGTTGTTTAGTCACTATCTTTTGTTAGCAATCTATTGCTTTGAATCACTCCATTCACTTCATATGCTTTACAATAATGTTGATCAAGATTATGTTGGTAGCATGTCACTTCAGAAATTATTGTTTTTATCGTTTACCTACTCGAGGGCGAGTAGGAACTAAGCTTGGGGATGCTTGATACGTCTCCAACGTATGTATAATTTCTTATGTTCCATGATAGTTTTATGACAATACCTACATGTTTTTTTACACTTTATGATGTTTTGATGCATTTTCCGGCACTAACCTATTAACAAGATGCCGAAGCGCCACTTGCTGTTTTCTGCTATTTTTGGTTTCAAAAATCCTACAAAGGAAATATTCTCGGAATTGGACGAAATCAACGCCCAGGGTCTTATTTTTTCACGGAGATTCCAGAAGACCGAAGGGGATACGAAGTGGGGCCACGAGGTGGCGACACCACAAGGTGGCGCGGCCAAGGAGGGGCCCACGCCGCCCTATGGTGTGGGCCCCTCGAGAGCCCCCCTGCGCCGCCCTTTCGCCTACTTAAACTCTCCGTCGCGAAAACCCTATTACCGAGAGCCACGATACAGAAATACTTCCAGAGACGCCACCGCCGCCAATCCCATCTTGGGGGATTCAGGAGATCGCCCGCACCCGCCGGAGAGGGGAATCATCACCGAGGGCTCTACATCACCATGCCCGCCTCCGGACTGATGCGTGAGTAGTTCATCCTTGGACTATGGGTCCATAGCAGTAGCTAGATGGTTGTCTTCTCCTCTTGTGCTATCATGTTTAGATCTTGTGAGGTGCCTAACATGATCAAGATCATCTATTTGTAATGCTACATGTTGTGTTTGGTGAGATCCGATGAATATAGAATACTATGTCAAGTTGATTATTGATCTACCATATATGTGTTGTTTATGTTCTTTCATGCTCTCCGTTGCTAGTAGAGGCTCTGGCCAAGTTGATACTTGTAACTCCAAGAGGGAGTATTTATGCTCGAAAGTGGGTTCATGCCTCCATTGAATCTGGGACAGTGACAGAAAGTTCTAAGGTTGTGGATGTGTTGTTGCCACTAGGGATAAAATATCGATGCTTTGTCTAAGGATATTTTTGTTGATTACATTACGCATCATACTTAATGCAATTGTCTGTTGTTTGCAACTTAATAAAGGGTGCGGATGCTAACCCGAAGGTGGACTTTTTAGGCATAGATGCATGCTGGATGACGGTCTATGTTCTTTGTCGTAATGCCCTGATTAAATCTCATTTTGATCATCATGATATGTATATGAATCTTTATTTGTCAATTGCCCACCTGTAATTTGTTCACCCAGCATGCTATTTATCTTATTGGAGAGACACCACTAGTGAACTGTGGACCCGGTCCATTCTTTTACATCTGAAATACAATCTACTGCAATCTTTGTCTCTGTTGTTCTTCGCAAACAAACATCATTCTCCACACCATACGTTTAATCCTTTGTTTTCAGCAAGCCGAGATTGACAACCTCACCGTTAAGTTGGGGCAAAGTACTATGATTGTGTTGTGCATGTTCCACGTTGGCGCCGAATCACCGGTGTTGCGCCGCACTACACTCCTCCACCAACAACCTTCACGTGGCCCTTGACTCCTACTGGTTCGATAACCTTGGTTTCTTACGAGGGAAAACTTGCTGTACGCATCACACCTTCCTCTTGGGATTCCCAACGGACGTGTGCTTCACGTGTTATCACTTCGCCGTGATGGATGCCGCCTTGAACTACATACATTCGGCCGCGGCTCGCGCCGCTGCAACTGCGTCGCTCTACTCTGCGTGTGTGCCCAAACGAAGGTCAAGAAACTCGCCATGGCTGGCAGGCAGAGCTTTCCCAATTGCCATAATTGGATACAATAGTACCCCACAAGTGGATTGGTCAAGGCTTAGCAAGATCTGGCTCAGACAAACCACATGCATGGTGGATTGTTGGCCGAGAAGCTCGAATCGGCCATGGCAATGCCTGCATGATCATTTGGGAAGGTCAAGTTTTGGGTAAGTTTGTCGATGTTAACTATGGTGCTGTGATTTGCTACATGTGCACATAGTTTTTGATGTGTAAGTATAACAAAGTGTTACAATATTTTTGACATGTATTTACAGAAATATTGCACAAATGTTACATATGTCGTCGTGAAAAAAGATGTTGGATGTATTGCAGAGAAATGTTGCAAACCGATATCACATTTTAAAATTGGTACATGGGCAGAGATTTTTTTTACATTGAGGATGACTTTTTAACCATTGCCAAAAAACATTGTATCATTGTTTCATGACTAAATTAAAAATGTTGGAGACCGATGTTAAATACTATATTTTTTTTACATAAAAACTGTTTTTGTATGACGACCGGACACGCAAAATTTGCTCACTTAAATGGATCGGATGACTGAGGAGGCGGATGATGGTTCCTGTTTTTACAACTTAGTGTAGGCTAGTGTTGACCTTATGATAAAGAGATATTCAATCATGAATCTAATCTTACTACTTTGGTGACATGTGTCTTTTTTTATAATCGCGATCAAACTTTAAAAAGTTTAACTTTCTAAAAACTTGGATGTATAATCTTTCGTGAACTAAGGGAGTAGATGTAAAAACTTCTAACATCCAAGTAACAAGTAGCTACCACCATATTGAAGTTACATAAATGATATACCTCTCTTTGAGCATTTTGTTTGATTCAATCATGTTAAGAGAGTAGATAACTGAACCCTTGAACCATAGTCCATATTTTTATCATAAGAAACACCTTTTACTTGAATTTTAATAGATTTACAATTTTAGTATTTAATTAATCCAAAAATATAAAAACATTTCTCTTTCTTGCATTTAGTTCTTCCATATGAACTACTCCGCTACCATTACCACACTACTTTATTCTTGCATATCATTATTAGACTGTATATACTTTGTAATCTGTAACCTGTACATGTATGCACCCCTTTGGTATGCCTATATAATGTGATAGGCCACACCCTAGAGCGGTGTGCCAGTTCCACCTAAAATATCATGTGTCTCTTGCTTAACAAACATTTAGTTTACCTTTTATATTGCATTTACTTTATTTCCTTTGCTTCATATTTACTTTACTTTGTTTAACTTACTTTTACATTTGTTTTCAAATCTAATAAAAAACCTTGTGCTTGACAATCACTTGATGGAGTTGGGGACACAAGGTAATACTACTTGTTCTGTAGGTTGTTTGAAGAGGAAAGAAAAGTACAATTCTTACTAGAGTTTCTACGAGAGTTTAGTATAAACTCTCGAGCCACCCTTGTGGAAAAAAAATCCCTTGCTACATTACTTTGTGCTTGGAGTCCACACAAATTGGTATCCTAGTGAATCTAGTTCCATTACCTGCCACCCCTTCATTGGCGCTACCCGACCTTGTCCTGCAACTGCCTCTGGGAGGAGGGAGGAGGACGGGTGGCGGCGTAGAATCTAGGGTTCGCAATCGCGAGCTGGAGCCACTCCTCCTCTCACGTCACTCCACCCCGGATGAGCTCGAGCGAACACCCAACCCTCCTCCGTAATGCGCCAACGGTCGTTCCTTCAAGCTCTACTTGCTCGACGTCGAGCTCTCCACTCCGGGCGGCCTTCTTAATCACCAGCAGCCCAGCGCCAACCTCACATCTTCTCCAACACAAATATTTGCTCGTTCCGGTCGTGCTTTCCACCACTTCGCTCCTAGCCTTCGACCTTATCTACCATGCTCCCCCTCTCAGTGTGCATGTCCATGTTTGTGTTTACTGGCCATCAATGGGCTGCTGCTGCTCCACATGAAGACCATGTCCTGCTCCACGAGTCATTGCTCCTCCCGTCTGATGTGACCATGACTGCATTTACCTTGGTCCCGCTTCTCCTACCCAACACTCAATTTCATTTATGGATTCAAAGACTTTACTTCCCTCGTGATGTTTTGGTGGTGTGGCGGAGCCCGGCCCAGTGATGATTTGGTGGTGTGGTGGAGCACGATGACAATCATGTGAAGTGCCACTTGAATAACCCAACGACAACATGGAGATCAACCCGAAGGGTCACCGAGACGATACCGAAAATTTAACCAAAACCAAGTTCTCCACCAACAATGGAAGCCGGAACCCAAAGACCTCCGTCATGGATTTGAAGGTAACTAACATGGAACCAAAGATTTCCACTTTGACCCCAAGATGTCTACTTCCTCCTTGAACCCAAATATCCAAGTCACTGAACAAAAACATGTGAACCTAACCTGTCCTATTTGTTAGACATAATCTTGATCCATGTATCTTGCATATTTTCGTTCTGCATGTAGTAGATGTTTTAGGGAGTTCTCGGGCTGGTTCATAGCACGCAAAAAGGTGAGATGCCAGTGGCCGTGAGAAACGGCAAGGTGCGATGCCAGGCGTTGTGCGATGCAGTAACGTGCGTGAAGGTGTGGAGCTGGCCTGGCCGGGTAATCCGGTGAGTGAATCAGTCAAGCTAGATTATCTAGTCGTTGCATATGTATATAGGTGTGTGTTGCCCGAGTCTCATGTCTCCTGGAGTGATCTTCTCTATCTAAATAGGGGACCCCATTTCTCTGCCCTCACATGTGCCCACGTCACCTCCTTTTTTTGGAGTGCTACCACACAGCGTGTCCGGCTTGGTTTCATTTTATATCCCCAGTTTCCGTTTAGTCTTCAACTAAATGTGACACACCATGCAGTCCGTTACTTCATGCAAACAAAATGCAGCCCATTACTCATCCTCTTCAATGCATAACTAAAGTCCCACCACTGTTATTCTTCTTTGCAAACAATAACAACTATTTCCTGTTGCTCTTCTAATCTCATTAATTTCTCAGATCTGATAGTGCGTTCTCTTCTCTCCCCCAAGATCAAGAAACGTATAGATGCATATGAAGAGTCCATTCAGATTTCCCCCATTTAAACTCCGAGCTCCATCAACCTTCTCCCATCGTCCTTAGTACCGGTGGGCGTCTTCAACGTTTTCCTCTTCCTCACTTCTTTTCAACCTCGCCTAAATTTCGATCGGGTGTTGTATATGCCATCAGATTTCGCGATCAGATTTCCTATCTTATTACTTCATATGATTTTGTTCTTTATAGATCTGCAGTACGCCACCCATGGACGCCCCGCCTGCCCGCCACCGGAGCCATGCTGTGGTGACCCAGCGTACCACTAGTACACAAGTCGTTGACATAACACAAGTGAAACACCATTCCACTCATATTACATCCCTCGAGTGGTACAACAAAACATATGCGAGTCCAAGGTATGTCTATAGAAGGATACACAAGCTGTTTACAGAAGATCAACACAGCCTCCTACTTTACAGTGAGGTAAAACTTCAAATAAAACTCCAGAAGAACGACTCGTAATCTAACTTATTGCTAACTTAAGCTTAAGAGCTACTTGGCTTGCTATAGAAATCTAGCTACTTAGGTGCTAGGACTAGGGAAAAGGCTCCCTTCTATTACTAGTCTAAGTTTCCACTCTAGTTGTTGCAGCAGTTGACTTCATTGACTTCTTTGCTTGGATTCTTCATCTTGTTGCAGTTGACTCCTTTGTCTTCGAGTTCCACGGTAGTTTATCCTCCGGTGCCTCCATAGCTAAGCAGAGATTTAAGAGTGGGATGAGTACGAGCGTACTCAGCAAGTTCATATTAGGAAATAGGTGTATCATGCACTAGCTACAGCCACAGACCAGAAAGTCATAGGCGAATGCAAGTTTTCATAAACATTTCTTCAAAAGGTTTATTTTATTCTGAAAACTATGCTCGTCGTCTTCACAGGTTGACTAGAACTTCATGGAGTTCCTTTCCTGCCGCGTTCGCAGTTCCCCAAACAGGAGTGACAGCCACAATTTGATACACTCGGGTGCGTTACTTTTCCCATAAGAGAACTTAACCTTGTTGCCAACCGGGCAGCTGGCACCGTCCACACTTCCTTGGTGTGAGGCCAGGTATAAGATCCAAGCCAATCACTACCTTCTCCGCGACCCCGCACCCACCCTTTTAAGTCTGTCCTCTCCTATATCTATGGGTAGACCGACCCAGGCCTTTGTTCTCACCTTTACCATTAAGGTAGACCGTTCCGAACAACTCATGTGCCCTGTCCTATACACCATAGATAGACCGATCCGGACAACCCTTACAATCCTTCATAGACCAATAATAAGTCTACCCTCTCCTGTATCTAATGGTAGACCGTGACGGACCACATGTCCCCACCTTTACCAAAGATAGACCGATACGGGCAACCCTTATCACCAGTCCGTTGGCATGCGAGAGGAAAAAGATACAACTGACTTCCCCAGAGTCATTATAGATCTTATGGTTAACGCGATATGTACGACGCTAGAATCACTAGACGGCATTGGTACTTAATCCTAGATGAATAGTACCCGTGCAATGGAACCTCCACCAATCAACACATACCATGGTTCCATTGCCCACCACATAGTCATATTCATAATTGTAAAATAATATTTTCTTTTCAATGCAAGAGTGATAAGTATAGTACTTTGCATATAATTTGATAAAAATAATCAAATGACATGAGCAAGCGATGAACTTGCCTTTTTTGACTGCAAGATTATGCAGGCAAAAGCTTCGATACGTGAGAACTCCAAATTCTGAAATACCATCATTGTCCGGTAAGGACAATGTTTAAAGAACTGACAAAGATGCTTATAATGCATAATATGAGATGCAATCGTCCCGAGCGTAACCTAACCTCGTTGATTTAGGATGTATGAGTTGTAAAGATTTCTTTAGGGTTTGTTGCACTTTTAGGATGGTTCTCAAACAAGGTTCTTATTAAGGTTTGGTTTTATTAGCATCATAACCAAGTGATATAAGACATTATAACAAGCACACACATAAAGGATTTGTAGTTGAACAATATGTAAAGAGTAGTTGTCATTTTTAAGTTCTATAGTACATGGTTGATGATTACTTATATTATACTTCAAAAGAATAACTTTTGAAGAACATGTTGATTAAGAAATAGTATTTCAGATAAGAACTATGGGCTTCGATGGTTTGATTGACATTTGTACTTCAAAAGAATAACTTTTGAAGAACAGGTTCTATTAGAACAAGAACAACTATACATAGGAGCTATGGGCTTCTAGAATTTACTATAGGATTCATTTAGTTCTTTAATAGGAACTAGTTGGGTTCTTAAGTTGGATGGATCTATATACAACAAGTATGGGTAGATTTGTTACTAAGGTTGATCATAGGTATGATATCAAAGAATGATGGTCCAGGTGATGCTATGAGTTAGGGTTTACTATAGCTTTTCATTGGCTTTACTAAGTAGTTAATAATGAGTTCCTAAGCTAGGTGACTTACAATTTCCTAACTAGGGTTTAGTGAGATAGGAGCATGCGATGTGCATTACTACACAAGATTGATATTAGGGTTCATCATTATGGTTCTACTAGGGTTTGATGGTTGAGGTTGATCCTAATGGTGTGGTATATAGGAGTGGTGATCAATGACACTACTCTAATCATCAAGCTAGGGTTGGCATCTAGGTGGCACTAGTGGATCATATAGGTTTTAATTAAAAATAAAGACATGAGATGATACTCTTATGTGAATTGGTTTTATTTTAGTGGATCATGAGCATGCATATATATGTTTCTTAGCAAGGTGCTATAAGTAAAGTGAAGTTTATATGATCATATGGCTAAACCTCTAGGGTTTTAGAATTGAAACTAATGTGGAATGATCACATAAAATAATAGGATCAAAGTTTTATTTATATTAGAACTAGGGTTTCTAATTATGATACAATCCTTAAAGTAATAATTAGTACTAGAATTAATGTGATTAAGTACTTTGCACAAAATTAATAATAGCCTTATCATTTAATTATTTTAAAAGGTTTAAGAATTAAGACAAATTTTAGTTAGGGTTTAATTTCGAGAATTAGGGTTTTATAATTATAATTAGGTTTTAAAAATGATAACTTGCTAATTAAAGAATGTTTAAGTTACAAATTTTGAGTTATCAAAATAATATTAGTTGTTGGTATTTTCTTGCTTTATTATTATTTAAAGAAATAGTAAAAGGGTAATTTGCAAATTAGGGTTTATGAATTACCACTAATATTTTAAGTAATGAAAAGATGATTAAGAAAATTAATCTTAACATTTTATTTTCTTAGTGAATATTTAATATTTAATTTTGAAACTTAACTAATTATTGAATTCAATTTGGATTTAAAACAAATGAAATGGCATAATTAATAAGGTTAAAAATAATTAAATTTTCATTTTGACACACATTTTTATTTTATATTTTATTTGAATAGAGTTTATTTTTGTGAGCATTTTGATATATTATTTATATTTTTCTGAGTTGAAATGAATTTTATATGATTTTGCAAAGTTTCAGGTATTTCTGGTTTTGAAAATTAAACCTAAAAACTAAACGTACCGGTTCAATTACACAACAGACGAGACATGTGGGGTCTGTGCCATGTCACAAGCCACGTTGGCGAAGACTAGTCAAGACGCCGGCGGTCAGCGCACGACGGCGCCGCCGTTTTATGGCCTCCCAGGACGCGCGACTAGGGTATTCTGAACGAGTACTGCAAGGCGAATCGAATGGTGGTGGTGGTTTCACGAGGGGATCATCGGAGCGTCGCCGACGACGAGCTCTGCGGCGGTGCTATACCGGCGAGAATCGAATCAGAGGCTACAGGAGGTTCTAGGATGCGAGATCTAGCTCTACAGATGCGTATGCTTACCCTAAAGCTCAAGGTATGGTCGGCTCCGGCGATGGTCGACGGAGACGACGGCGATTGGCGATCTCCCGGCAAACTGCTGCGGAAGGGAACGCCGAAATTGAACATATTCCTTGCTCCCCTTGATGCCCTGCTCCTCCAGGGTGCTCCTTGAGTCCCGGCGCTCCTCCTGGACCACGCGCCGAAGGCTGTGGTGGCCTCCCTCGTCGGCTTCGTCTTCGACGCCGGTGACAGTGAGTGGAAGAAGCGAGCGATAGAGAGCGATTGAGAAGGAATGGTTGGGTGGAAGGTTCTAGGGTTTCCTGGGAAGCTCCTGGCCTATTTATGGAGCTCGGCGAGGTCTGGTTCGTCATTCCACCGGCGGCAGTGGTGGAGATGGAACGGTGACAGTGAAGAACATACGGGCGTGAATCTTGATGCTCCTGGATAAGCTCGGACGCGAGAGAGATAGTGGAGGGTTCTGGAAGCTTCGGTGGCGTCCAGGACATCCTTATCGGCTTCAAGGACGTGGCCGCCGCTCCTCGCTGTGTTGTCGACGCCGTGGAGGAAGATGACGCCCTCGTCTTGTTTTGTGCCAGCGACGAATCGGTAAGTGGTGGTGGGTTGTATTGTTTCGTGGGCTGGGCCTCAACTTGGGCTGTTGTGTGGGCTGTTGCGGTCCACCAGGTGAGCTTCTCTCTTTTCTCATTTTCTTATTTTCTATTTCTGTTTTCAATTTGATTTGAATTCAAATTTGGTTTATGTTGTGTTTTGCAGATTCTAAATTATTTGAATATTAATATCACTTGATAATAATACTTACTGCATAGTTTGATTGTTCAAAACAAATATTTAATTTAAGATTAGATTAATATTTTGTGAGGGTTAATTAAAATAGAAATGGTTTAGATATTTATCTCAATTGCTTTTTAATTTAGGAACCACTTCTATTTAAAGGGTTTGGAAATTTATTACATGTGCATGGTGAACACATTATATTTTGACTAGTGCTTAACCATAGTGATTACTCACATATAGGTAATTATGGCTAGAGTTCAAATTATATGATAATGGGAATGGATTTGGATCATGATTTTATGTGGAGAATTATTTCTAAGGGTTTAAGAAGATAGTTTGATAAACTCTATTTTTAATAATCTTGCTTAGCAAATTCTAGCTTGACTTACTTGAAATAAATCCCAAGCTCATCATGGTTTATTCATTTGCTAAGGTTATGGTCCAAACTATAATATATCATTTCTATTGGTCAACTAAACAAAATACTTGGAAGGCAAAATAGAATTGAATGTTGGTTTCATTCTACTCACCAAATGGCATTAGTCTTTAAGTATATAGGGATTGGTTTTATTCTTGTGTTCCATGACACACAAGTTAGGACATAATATTTTATGTGGAGTGGAACCTATGTGAAAGGTTTAGGGTCTTAGTGATGCTTCACTAATTGAAGTATAAAATAGGCATGAGGCATGGCAGGGTTCTACTTATAATCCCAAGTGATACTTGGATTGAAATTCAAATGTGATCTAGGGTTTTAGTGGTGATCATGAATAGGATATGGCTCTCACCTCCAAGATTAAAGGTTGATTTGAAAAAGTAAGATTTAATACTACTCTAATATTCTCTAAGATAGTCATGGCTATGGTTAGCATCTATATTCTCTCTCACTTCTAAATGTCTTTTAATAGCCTAAGGTCCTACTCAGGAGATGATGATATGATCCTCTAAATACATGGTTTGCCTAGGAATTCTACATTGGTATCTTATGTAGCTTGTTCTTCTAAAAATCTGATAAACATGCATCTTGTGGCATGCCTCCACCTCCTAGCTTCTTCATATTGATCCTAGCTAATGTATGGAGTGGCTCTATGTGTTGGTTTCCTTGTATCATGCTACAAGATGATCAAATGGATGAAGGGTGTGGCTCCTTTTATAGGCTTGGGCAAGCTCTAGTATCATGACACATAAGTGGGTGACTCTTGTTTTGGTTTGATGAGTAAGGTGCTTTGTTGTCATGCCCTCATCCATAGCAATCCTTTGAGCATGAGGTGGCAAAGCTTGGAGTGCAAGTCATGTAGATATTTTCATCCTATGTGGCATGATCCTTATCCTCTCATATGATTTATATTTGGATAGCCAAGTGGCATTTGTTACTAAATATCTTGTGGATGGTTTTATTATTGTGGGTGAGTCACTATATCTTATTTGATTGGATTTACATTATAATATTGGTTAAAAGATCAAGGTTGAAGGTTATTCCTCAATTTTGGATAGTTGGTGTTTGATTTCACCAGGGCATGATTATATGAGTTTCAAAATACCCATAGTTGGTTTTATTTAAATAGTTTGAACTATAATTTGTAATGTAAATGGATTTAGTTTTATGATATTCCATATATTTAATAAGTTATGATTTAAATAAGAATGTGTGGCCTTTATGCACTTTAGACCCTGTGATTTACCTTATTTATTAATAAGTTTAGAATTGAATTATATTACACACAAAAGTAGTTGAAGATACACCATGAGAATCATGGTAGAAACATTTATTTAGTAAAAGATATGGAAAAGACAAGTAAAGAATAGTTTCTTAATTCTTTGATTTATGGTTGAATAATTATTCATGTGTTGTTGTAAGGAATGTCATGTTGAGATCTTTTATAGGATCTTGTAGTTGACCCTTACTTAAGGTGTTGTTTGTTGTAAAACTAATTCCATTTGATCTAGCCCCTAGATCAAATCATCTCTACCCAAAACAGGGTTTTAGCAAAGATCACAGTGAAGTTTATAGCGCTTGACTTGATGATCTACTTCAATTCCAGCAAGTCAAGTGAAACTTCAGTTACTGTGGTAAGTTTTATTTGAAAGCGCGAAAATTCCCCGGATTTTCTATGCATGAATGCAATGCACACTTTGGTGTTCTCTCATTTTATTGCCTCTAAACCTGGGATATTACACATGCTCCCCCATATACAGAAAGAAACAAGACTGAAGCACACCACAAGCTGAACATGTAAAGTGGTGACTGCTATCTAGCTAGCATCCAACACTCATGTAATATCGCCCATGTTACTGGTACATGTCTATTATATTTTTTTATTCTGTAGTACTTGTAACACCTCAAGTTTTCACCAATAAATAAAGAAAGAGGAATTTCAAATACTCAATTTTTACAACAAACAAAAACTTTATTTACTCATATAGTGCTATATATAGTCTCATGCATAGTATGTGTTTTTGGTGTGCAATTGCCATGATGAGTGTAGTAGTGTTGATCAATGGTACTTAAACCCTAAACCATGATCATATCATCTCAAGTTGAGAGAAATTCAAGAAATGCAAAATAACCAAAAACCCTCACATACACCTTAAGCCAATATTTCAAATCTTCAACCAAGGCCACCAAGGCTTGATCCAATGCTTGTAAAACTCTTATATAACAAAAACAAACACAAATGCATAGAAGAAACTAGATTCAAATCAAAGGAAATTTCAAATTGTATATACATATGATAATGGTCATATGACCACTTTATAAAATGTTGCCCTCTTAACACCCCTGGCTTGGAAGAATCTTAAACTAAACCACCCTAACTCTTTTCACCTCATCCAAGACCAAGTCAAGGTGAACACTTCTCATGTTGACCACCACTGCTATAGTTGACCAGGTTGACCAGTATAGGTTTGACAAGAAGAGACTTTGAAACAATGTGAAGATGAGCACTTTTTGGAAACTTTGCAAACCAGCACTAAAATGACTACCACCACCATCATTAGATCACATTATTTATATGAATGAGCTCCACCAAAAAGAATTTCAAATTTCAAATATTTTTCTCTTGCGGCCATTCTGTCGAACACCTGGCAGGCATAAATCATATATGATCAAACTTTGCAATACCCATCAGTCCATAGCCTAAACCAGTGATGAATCTTGATGATCATTGCCTATCTTGTACCCCTCCATCATTCCCAGTACTGGCCCGAGCAAGTGGAGGCATGGAGAAACCCTAAACCTACCAATGGCAAGCTCATGCCGGCCACCATGCTCTCTCTCTCTCTGGCTCTCCCCTTGATCGATCACCATGTCCTGGAGCACGCCCTGTACCTGGTGATCATCACCCAGCATGGCCCGAGCTCGCCAAGGCCCAGCATTGGCTGAACCAGCCGCGCCCATGCACGCCCAGTACCATGCCGTGGCATGCCAGGCACGCGGTGAGCGCGCACTGGCCGCGCCAGAGCATGGCGCCGCACCGTCGCCGTCGTCCTCACCTGCAAGCCTACCCCCTGCGTCGAGCATCGCCACCATCACCCCTAGCTGCTAGACACACTCGAGCATCGCCGGAGGACCTGTCGCCGTCGCCACCGTCGAAGCCATGCCGCGGGTACCGTGGCATGATCATCAAGCGCTCGAGCCGTCCCATCGCTCCCTGGACGCTTTCGCTGTACCCAGAGCCTCGCCATGCCGTCGCCAATCGAGTGCTGTCCTCCGCTTGCCCCTTCGAGCACCGGAGAGGCCACGCCGTCGACGAACCCTTGCAGCACCCACGGCACCATCACCGCCCTATAAATAGAGACCTCCCGCGTCCAATTCCTTCACACCATCACGATCGCCTCACCTCACTGCTTCGCCTCGACCAAACCATACACCAAATCATCGCCGGAGCCGCCGCAATTTGGAGCTTGAAGCCGCCGGAGCCCGCAGATCACCGTCGTCGATTCACGCCGCCCCGAGCCTCGCCACTGCTACCAGGCGCTTCCTCACCGTCGACAACACCGCCTCGCACCCTCCAGAACCTCGCGGGAACCCCGGTACGCCCTCCGACCCCCTAGGCTCGCCGCCAGAGCTCTGGCTTCTCGCCGGAGAAGACGATCGTCGTGAGCCGTCGATCGCCCATCTGATCTGACGCTCCACGTTCGCCATACCGTTTCGGGTTTTAAGTGAGACTGACTGGTGGAGCCCACCATGTCAGGCGGCCCGCGCGTGGGCGACACGCCGCTGGGCCGGCCCACCTCTGTTTCACCGTGTAGCCCATCTAGCCTTCCCGCCAAGCCCAGTTAATTCAAATTCTATTTTTCTGTTTAATTCGAATATGCTTGCAGATGCTTTTTCAAATTTAAATACAACAAAATCCACTGAACCAAATTTAGTAAATTTTATATATTTGGAAAGCTTAGGAAATTATCTAAACAATGCCACTGGCCTCACTTCCAAATTATTTGTAGAATTTAAATGATAAAAATAACAAGGCAGAGCCTTTTCCAACTTCAAATAAATATTAAAAATTATCTATAAATGATTTTAAGTTAATTCCAACTCCCATAAATCACATTTGATACCCTCTAATTGTTTATGCAAAAATATAGTATAGTTGTTTTGCATGATCATGGACTAGAACTAAATAATGGCTATGTAGCCATTTCTAGTTCATTTAAACTACCTTAAATTAATTAGTAAATAGTATGAGAGCTATTCTCTCATTTAAATTGTGATCTTAAGTAATTCAAATAGAGGTACTGACTTTGGTCTAATAAACCTCATGCTTGATTACTTAGAGATATTAAATCATGAGCATGCTAATATTAAAATGCATGAGGTGTAGCACCTCATTTAAATTTCACTCTCAAATAATAGATATGAAGTGTTGACCTTGGTCAACTAATACTCATACCTTATTATTATTTGAAGAGATTAAATCTTAAAAAAATTCAATGAGAGGGAATTATCTCCTCCAAGACATTAAAGAGAAATCTTAATAAATAATTATAATGAGAGGAAATTATTTTTCTTTAAAACAAGGAATTAAATCACCATTCTAATAAAGTGTGATGTTAGCATATACTTGTGTGCAATTTGGTGTGTGCTTAGCTTAGCACTTAATTGTGTGTAGTGATCGTTATACCTTGTATTCGTATATAGACGCTAGTCTCGAGGAATACCCGGAGGAGGAAGGCTACAACCAGGAGGAGGAGGAAAACTTTGACTCCTACCCCAACCAAGGCAAGCTAATACTCTTGCAAGCCACCTTAATGCAAAGCTTTTCATGAGCAAGGCACTATTACATATTACTTTATGCTTAAGGATCCCATCCCATGTTTTACTTTGATTTTATTTCAAGTATTGTATTTCAAAGCACTTTTGATTCATGATTCACTTGGTTTAGAATAGAACAAGAGTGTCAAGGTTAGCATAAGCAAATCAAGCTAGATAGCACCCCCTCATGACTAGATGCTATTGCCAAATAAATAAAATTGACTACTCTAGATGGGAACAAGGTGAAATGAAATGACTTTGAAAGAATTTGAAAGTGAAAGAGAAGTGAATGAATTGGTGAAGGTTTGTGAAAACTGATGATTGGGTTCGGATGCGATACCCTTCCAATTATACAAGTACCCCCACAATACCTGATTATGGGTAGGGCTTAACTAGAAGCTTATGTAGTTTAGTATGGGTTCCCTCTAAACAAGCATCATAGGGGTTATGCCGAGGCTGCCTCCGTCGAAAGTGAAATGATGTGAATATGAGGTGAATGTACGACCCAAGCCCTGTGCAGTTCCCGGGTTGACGGTTTGTCTTCACCGGGAGGCCAAGCTCATGGGGAGAGGTGCCTATACTAGGTTATCTAAGTGGAAGGTTATGGTTGATGATCCGCGTACTGAGTTACGATGATTCGGGGTTATCCCGACGGATGTAATCAAAAGTTGTGGCACAAGAGTACAACCTCTGCAGAGTGTTAAACCTATTCGAATAGCCGTGTCCACGGTTACGGACGATTGGAAAGGCCATACTGTTCCGTTGTCAGAACTTGTCTTAAAAAGGAATGATGATTTTGAACGGTGACTTGAGTTGTGAAAAACACCACTGAGGTGGTGGGAATGACACTAATGTTCCCACTTGAGTTAGTCTAGAGATTCAAGCATCTTTACTAAATACTTACAAAATAAACTTGGCTTTATGCAAATAAACCTAGAGCTTAGCGACCATTAATATTGATAATTACTTACATTAGTGTTAGTTTGCGAGTACTTAAGTACTCATGGCTGTGTCCCTGGCTATTCCAATGCCAGACTTTGAAGAGGAGCAACAGTACGAGGATGACGGTCAACAAGACGTCTACCAGAACTAGGATGCTTCTAACGTCAAGCGTTGGCCTGTGGATGGATAGTTCCACCTACTACGACGCTTCCGCTAGTTATCTATGTTCGTTGATCGTTTAGATCAACTATTTGTGTAATATTGAATAATGTAATATATGGTGTAAGACTTTAGGTGTTGTAATAAATGATGACTCTATGGTATTCAACTGTTATGTCTCGCAACAACAATATTCCTGGGATTGCGATGTATGACATAATAGGCATCTGGACTTAAAAATCCGGGTGTTGACAAGTTGGTATCAGAGCCATTGTTTGACCTTAGAAGCCCCTAGTTTAGAATGGACGTTTGAAACACATAGATTCAAAACTAATGAAAGAAATAGTTATGAAAACCTACTCACACTCTTACCTTTGAGATCCTTTGCAAAATAACAAGTTCATGTTTTCTTCTTACAATGAAATTAAAAGTTTGAACACTTGCACTTCTCTAACTTACTCATCCATGTCTCTACAGATGGAGCAATTCGCTCAGACGGAGTCTTACCGCCTAGGCAACGCTGGAGGCCTCATCTTCGAGCAGGACCTGACTGAGCTCTCCCTGTTCCTCGGACGCCCCTTCCCGGAGTTCTTCGGGGGACAGGTCACCGACCAGCTCGGAGGACAGATGCAGTGGATCATCTGCGCTGACCTCCGCGGGACGCCCGAGTCACCCCCGACCAGCAGGATCCAGTTCTCCTTCCGAGAGAACAGCTGGATGGACGGCCTTGCTCGGGCCATGAAGGAAGCACTAGCCCGTCTGTGCGGGCTGGAGCTGCCCCGAATCCGGGGAACCCGCTACTTCCACATGGCAAGGCACGACTCCATGGGGGCACCGATGGACCTCTCGCCCCACCCCGAGTTGAAGTCCCACGTGGACCACACCGACTACATGCTGTGCGAGACCTACGTCCAGCTCGACAACGCTCGCGCCCTCGCCAACTTCGCCTACCACCAGATGGCTCAGAAGGACGAGATCACCAAGATCATCGCCGCAGAGCGCAGGACCCTTCGCCGTGAGAACGCGAAGAAAGACTACAAAATCTCCCGCCTCCGCGACCAGATCGCCAACCTCAAGGAGACCATCAAGACTCAGGAGGACCAGCTCAAGGCCCTCGAGAGCGAAGGAGAGGGGGAAGACATCCAAGGGGATGGCTACTCCTATGTGAGCAACGACAACGACTATGAAGAGGATGATGATGACCTGGCCTACTATCCTTACGAGGATGGCCATGAGCACCTGACAGCCGGGATGGATGACACCGTCCCGATCCATGTCGATGAAGCTTAGTTTCACTTGTGCACCTTGCGTAGGTGTGAGTTGTATCGGTCCCACTGTATCGTAGTTTGTTGAAAGGGTTCTTCAAACCCTCCTATGTGTAAGCTTGTAATGTTTGCATCATGAATAAAATAAAAGTGTGTTTAAATTGCAATATATCAAAGAACTCAAGTTTTCAAATTTAGTCCAAAAATAAGCCATAGAAATTTCCCTCTCGTCTCATGATCTATCTCCCTGTTCAGATGGCCCCTCCTACTCGAAGCGCCAATCAAGATGCATTGATGCAGATGCTGCAAATCTTGATGGAAGACCGAGAGGCTGAACGTGCGGAACGCCAAGCCAACATCACTGCCCTACAGCAGCTTGTGCAGAACAACCAGGGCCACGGAAACCACGAGCATCCGGGCTCAAAGTTGAAGAACTTCCAGAACACCAACCCACCGGTGTTTAGCAAGACGGAGGAACCTCTTGATGCAGACGATTGGCTCCAAACAATGGAGAACAATCTGGAAGTGGCCGGAGTAGAGGCCAACGACAAGGTTCTGTTCGCCACACACTATCTGGCAGGACCTGCACGTGCCTGGTGGACGAGTGCCCGCGCATTGAACGCGGGGCAAATGATGACTTGGGCTGACTTCAAGCTCAAGTTCAGCAAGTACCATGTGCCTCAGGGCCTGATCAAGAAGATGCGGGATGAGTTCCGCGAACTCAAGCAGGGGCGGATGACAGTGGTGGAGTACCGTGACAAGTTCCTCACCTTGTCAAGGTACGCACCTGATGAGACGGACACCACCGACAAGAGGAAGGAGAGGTTCCTGAACGGACTACATGATGAGATGCAGACCGTGCTGGTCAACATTCCATTTGCGGACCTTGAAGCCCTTGTCGACTCCGCCATCCAGATGGAGGGCAAGCTAAACCAGGCCAACGAGAACCGCAAGCGCAGGATGATGCAACAGAGTGGGCCCAGCAATACCTCAAGGTATCGCCCCAGCTCAAGCGGAGGATTCCCTCCCAGAAGCAACAAGCCACCAACCCCGATGTCACGCCCCGGTTTTCAACACCGGAGCGGAGGAAACTCCAGGCCAGGAGGCCACCACAACAACAACCACGGCAACAGCAACTACGTCCACCACAACACCAACTTCAACCGCGCTCCGATGAGAGCCCCCTCCAACAACAACAACACCAACACCGCACCAAGGACCGGGAGCAACGCTGTTCCGGTTACCCCCAAGGACAAGTCCACCATCACCTGCTATGAGTGTGGTGTAGTGGGACACTTTTCCAATGAGTGCCCCAAGAGACTCGCCAAGATCGCCGCCAACACCGCTGCACCTGCCCAGCAGCAACGCCGTGTCTCCACCGGCAAAAAGTTCACCCCCAACAACCCCAACAACCGCGGCGGCCGCCTCTTTCACATGAGTGCGGAAGAAGCTCAGGAAGCGCCAGATGTTGTGCTGGGTATGTTCTCTGTTAACTCCGTACTGGCAAGAGTGTTGTTTGATTCCGGAGCATCGCATTCTTTTGTCACCGAAGATTTTGCATGCACTAGTAAGATTCAACCCATCAGTTTGAAGCATGTCATGATAGTTCAAATACCTGGATCCACAACCAAAGCTAGAAAAATTTGCAAAGATGTGCCCATCATCATACATGAAATAGAATTTTATGCAAATTTGATTGTTCTGGGAACAAAGGGTTTGGAAGTAGTACTGGGTATGGACTGGATGTCCAAGCATCAAGGAATGATTGATTGTGCCAAGAAGGCCATCACCATGACTAGTAGCACCGGAGTACTAGTGGAGCACATATCGGAAAGGCTACCTAGAAATTTCACTTGTAATCAGAGTCAAGCCCAACCCACCTTGGATCAGATTAGGGTCGTCTGTAGATACCCTGATGTGTTTCCTGATGGTTTACCCGGTATGCCCCCAGATCGGGATATCGAGTTTATCATTGAGTTAATCCCCGGAACAGGACCCATAGCCCAGAGAGCTTACAGCATGAACCCAGCAGAGTTAGTGGAACTGAAGAAGCAGCTGGACGAACTCTTAGCCAAAGGTCTGATCCGACCAAGTGCGTCACCTTGGAGGTCCCCAGTTTTGTTCGTGGATAAGAAAGACGGTGCCAGTCGTTTATGTACGGACTATCGTAAGCTTAACGATGTCACCATCAAGAACAAGTACCCATTGCCGAAGATAGAAGATCTGTTTGACCAGTTGACAGGTGCCACCGTGTTCTCCAAGATTGACCTCAGGACAGGTTACCATCAGCTGAAGATCCGTGCAACGGATATCCCGAAAACTGCATTCACCACCAGATATGGGTTGTATGAGTACAACGTCATGTCGTTTGGTCTAACCAATGCCCCGGCATACTTCATGAACCTCATGAACAAAATCTTCATGAACTTTTTGGACAAGTTTGTCGTTGTTTTCATCGACGACATCCTAATCTACTCCAAGACCGAAGAGGAACATGAGCAACACCTGGAGATCATCCTAGAAACCCTTAGACAGCACAAGTTGTACGCCAAGTTCAGCAAGTGCGAGTTCTGGTTGAAAGAAGTCGGATTCCTGGGACACATCTTGTCCGCAGGAGGAATTGCCGTGGACCCCGCAAAGATCAAGACCGTTGCAGAATGGAAAGTCCCAACCACTCAAACCGAAGTCCGCGCTTTTCTTGGATTGGCGGGCTACTACCGCCGATTCGTTGAAGGATTCTCGAGCATAGCAAGACCCATGACCCAACTACTGAAGAAGGACAAGAAGTTTGATTGGACTGACAAATGTGAAGAGAGCTTCCAGAAGCTCAAGGCAAGACTGACGACAGCCCCAATACTAATCATGCCGGACATCACCAAGCCTTTTGACGTGTACTGTGACGCCTCCAAGATTGGTCTTGGATGTGTGTTGATGCAAGGAGGGAAAGTGATATCGTATCTGTCAAGGCAACTGAAGCAGCATGAGCAGAATTACCCAACTCACGACTTAGAACTCGCAGCAGTTGTGTTAGCTTTGAAGGTTTGGCGTCATTACCTCATGGGGAATCGATGCGAGATTTACTCGGATCACAAGAGTTTGAAGTATATCTTCACTCAGAAGGAACTGAACATGAGGCAAAGAAGATGGATTGAGTTAATCAAGGATTACGACCTAGAGATTCATTACCACCCCGGAAAGGCCAATGTGGTAGCCGATGCTTTGAGCCGACAACCATGTCAGCTCAACTCCATGATCGCGAAAGAGCAACCTAGCCTGTATCAAGAGTTTGAACAGTTTAGGCTGGAGCTGGTTAGCGAAGGTTATCTCGCCAGCATAGAGTTACAACCGACCTTGGTTAGTCAAATCAAGGAAGCACAGAAAGGGAATGCTAGCATCGACGGAATCAAGAACCAGATAGCTGCAGGAAAGGCACCTGGATTCACCGTAGATGAAGAAGGAGTACTTTGGTACAACGGACGCTTGTGCGTGCCGTCAGATTCTGAGCTAAAGCAGGTCATTCTGAAGGAAGCCCATGACACCCTTTATTTTATTCATCCCGGTGGTACCAAGATGTACCAGGACTTGAAGGAACAGTTCTGGTGGCATGGAATGAAGCGAGAAATCGGGAGCTACATCGCCAAGTGTGACATTTGCCAAAGAGTCAAGGCCGAGCATCAACGACCCGCAGGACTACTACAGCCCCTGCAGATTCCCGAATGGAAGTGGGATTCGGTAGGAATGGACTTCATCACCGGACTGCCCAAGTCTAGCAAAGGAAATGATTCTATCTGGGTAGTGGTCGACAGGTTGACCAAAGTCGCCCATTTCATCCCTGTCAAGACCACCTACCAAGGACCCAAGCTGGCAGAATTGTACATCTCCCGAATAGTCACCCTGCACGGAACCCCGAAGTCAATAGTGTCAGATAGAGGATCTCAATTCACCTCGAGATTCTGGCAGAAGGTACATGAAGGGCTAGGCACCCGCCTGAACTTTAGCACAGCATACCACCCGCAGACGGATGGACAGACTGAAAGAGTCAATCAAATCCTTGAAGATATGTTGAGAGCATGTGTACTAGAGTATGGATCCAAGTGGGAAGATTGCCTGCCCTACGCCGAGTTTTCGTACAACAACAGCTATCAGGCCAGCTTGCAGATGGCCCCCTTTGAAGCATTGTACGGAAGAAAGTGCCGTACCCCTCTGAATTGGTCGGAAGTCGGAGAGAGCCAAGTGTTTGGACCAGACGTTCTCCGAGAAGCCGAAGAGAAGGTACACAAGATCCGGGAGTACCTGAAGACAGCCCAGTCCAGGCAGAAGAGTTACGCCGACAAAAGACGTCGGGAAATGACCTTCGAGATCGGAGATTTTGTGTATCTCAAGGTATCCCCTCTTAAAGGAATGCAGAGATTCCAGCTTAGAGGAAAGCTTGCACCCCGCTATGTTGGACCCTTCAAAGTTCTTAGTCGCCGGGGAGAGGTATCTTATCAACTGGAATTACCGGAAGAAATGGCAGCGGTACACAATGTGTTTCACATCTCTCTACTTCGCAAATGCTTGGAAGTACCAGAAAAGACCGAGGTCTTCAAGAACATTGATCACAGATCTGTGGACCTCAACTCAGATCTGACATACAGAGAAGTACCAATTCGCATCCTGGAGGAAGCTTTCAGAACTACTCGCACCCGGAGTATCAAATTTCTGAAGGTCCAATGGAGTAATCACACCGAAGAAGAAGCTACCTGGGAGAGGGAAGACTTCATGAAGACTGAGTACCCCAATCTCTTTAGTACCTAGTTTTCTTTGAGATCTCGGGACGAGATCTTTTGTAAGGGGGAAGGGTTTGTAACACCTCAAGTTTTCACCAATAAATAAAGAAAGAGGAATTTCAAATACTCAATTTTTACAACAAACAAAAACTTTATTTACTCATATAGTGCTATATATAGTCTCATGCATAGTATGTGTTTTTGGTGTGCAATTGCCATGATGAGTGTAGTAGTGTTGATCAATGGTACTTAAACCCTAAACCATGATCATATCATCTCAAGTTGAGAGAAATTCAAGAAATGCAAAATAACCAAAAACCCTCACATACACCTTAAGCCAATATTTCAAATCTTCAACCAAGGCCACCAAGGCTTGATCCAATGCTTGTAAAACTCTTATATAACAAAAACAAACACAAATGCATAGAAGAAACTAGATTCAAATCAAAGGAAATTTCAAATTGTATATACATATGATAATGGTCATATGACCACTTTATAAAATGTTGCCCTCTTAACACCCCTGGCTTGGAAGAATCTTAAACTAAACCACCCTAACTCTTTTCACCTCATCCAAGACCAAGTCAAGGTGAACACTTCTCATGTTGACCACCACTGCTATAGTTGACCAGGTTGACCAGTATAGGTTTGACAAGAAGAGACTTTGAAACAATGTGAAGATGAGCACTTTTTGGAAACTTTGCAAACCAGCACTAAAATGACTACCACCACCATCATTAGATCACATTATTTATATGAATGAGCTCCACCAAAAAGAATTTCAAATTTCAAATATTTTTCTCTTGCGGCCATTCTGTCGAACACCTGGCAGGCATAAATCATATATGATCAAACTTTGCAATACCCATCAGTCCATAGCCTAAACCAGTGATGAATCTTGATGATCATTGCCTATCTTGTACCCCTCCATCATTCCCAGTACTGGCCCGAGCAAGTGGAGGCAAGAGGATGCCTATTATGTCATACATCGCAATCCCAGGAATATTGTTGTTGCGAGGCATAATAGTTAAGTATCACAGTCATCATTCATTACAACTCATAAAGTCTTACAAATTGGAATCACATGATCCATATTACACAAATAGTTGATCTAACGATCAACGAACTGATCAACGAACAAACACAAGTTCATAGCGGAAGCGTAAGATACAAGGACTCTATAGTCCACAGGCCAACGCTTGACGTTAGCAGACTCCTAGTTGTTGTAGACTTCCTGCTGACCGTCCTCCTCGTACTGCTGTTCTTCATAGTCTGGCCATTTGAATAGCCAGGGACACAGCCGTGAGTACTTTATGTACTCGCAAACTAATACTAGTGTAAGTGCTAACATTTCTAGTAGTGGGGTACTAAGCTCTAGTTTATTTGCATAAAGCCAATTTTTGTTCACAGGTATTTGCTAAAGACTTATTCAAGTGCTAACTAACTCAAGTGGGAACATTAGTGTCATTCCCACAACTCTGTTGTGTTTTCAATATATTCAAGTCACCATTCACCATTCATATCATCAACATGATCAAATTCTAATACTGGAAACTGTATGGCCTTTCCAACCGTCCGTAACCGTGGACACGGCTATTCGAATAGATTTACACTCTGCAGAGGTTGCACACTTGTGCCACAACATTTGATTCCATCCGTCGGGATTTCCCCGAATCATCGTAACACAGTACGCGGATCATCAACCATAACCTTTCATTTACTAACCCTAGTATGAGCACCTCTCCCCATGAGCTTGGCCTCCCGTGAAGACCAACTGTCAACCTGGGAACTGCACAGGGCTTGGCCGTACAATTCACTTCACATCATTTCTCAACAACGGAGGCAGCCTCGGCATAACCCCTATGATGTGTGTTCAGAGGGAACTCATACTAAGATACATAAACTTCTAGTTAAGCCCTTACCCATAATCAGGTATTGTGGGGGTACTCAATAATTGGAAAGGTATCGCATCCAAACCAATACTAGTTTTAAAAAAAAATCACCATCTTCTCTTGGTCATATTCACCTTCAAAAGTCATTTCAATATTTCATCACACATGTTCCCATCTAGAGTAGTCATGTTTAACTTAGCACTAGCATCTAAGGATGAGGGGTGCTAAGTAATTTGCTTTGCTCCTAGGCTAACCTTGATACTCTTGTACTAATCTAACATTAACCCTATTGAATTATGAAACAATAGTACAAAATAACAATAAGTAAAACTTAAAATAAAACTGGGAATTAGGCTCATAATATAAAGTAACTGGGTGGTGCTTGGCTCAGGATGAGCTAACACTTTGCAAGAGTATTATCTTGCCTTGGTTGGGAAACTGGTCAAAGTGGTCTTCTTCTCCTTGACAGTAGACCTCCTCCTCCTCCGGATACTCCTCGGTACTAGCGTCTAAAATACGAATACGGGGTACACAATCATCATACCAAACAATTTACTAAACTAGGCACACTCATGAGTTACACACTTTAACTAGCATCACATATTTTTATTTAGTTGGTGAATGTGTTCTTTTTATTATTTAAGAAAAATAATTTCCTCTCATATTACTTTTAATTATTCAGAGATATAACTTCCTCTCATTATCTTATTAAGATTTAATTTCTCTCATGCATAATATGTGACCTAGGTTGAACAAGGTCAACCTCTTCACACTTAGCATTTTAAGAAAATGATTTAAATGAGGGGAGTACCTCATACCATTTACTTCTAACATGATAATGATTTAATATCATCAACAAACCATATGAGATTTTTATGACCAGAGTCTTCACCTCATATTGGATTGCTCATGACAAGATTTAAATGGAAGAAAATATTCCCATATGATTTATTAATATTTTGGGACAATATCCTTGACTAGAAATAGCCATAAAGTCCTTTAATTTAACTAGGCCATGATCATACACAGTAAGCATGGCATATTTTTATAAAAACAATTAGTATAAGTGAAATGTGAATTATAGGAGTTGGAATTAACTTAAAAGCATGTTTGGTTGATTTTTAATAATTATTCTAATGCAGAAAAGTCCCTGCCTTGTTTATTTTCCTATTTTAATTCTATAATAGATCTATAGTTAATTCCAGTGGCATTGTATAGAGAAATTCCTAAGGTTTCCAAATATATAAAGTTTGTAAAATTTGACTGAGTAGATTTGTCCCTATTGAATTTCAAAGTTTGCCTCAGATTAGAGTAATTTCCTATTTTCCAAATTTGAATTCAAAACGTGGGCTGGCGCGGGAAAAGCTACTGGGCTGCACAGGGGAGAGAGAGGTGGGCCGGCCCAGTTCTGCGTCCAGCGCAGCGGGCCGCCTGACAAGGTGGGGGCCACCTGTCGGTGGGCTTTCACGCCCGAAGCGGTACGGGGAAGGGGAGCCGTGCGATTAGAGCGTGATCGCACGGTCCAGACGCGTCGTCGTCGACGGCGAGCGAGGAACTCACCGGCGGCGACAGTAGGGGGTCGGAGGGCGCCTGGGGGCTCCGGCGGTCGCCGGCGGGGTGCGCCGCGACGTTGTCGAGGACGAGGATGCGCCTGGAAGCAGTTGCGTCGTCGGGGGAGGTCTCCTTCTCCGGCGAGCTTCGGCTACTGGCGGCGGCGGCGAGCTAGCAATTGGGACGGTGTGGTGGCTAATTGAGCGAGGGGAAAGGTCGAGGAGAGGCGGTGTGAGGAGGGGAAGCAGATGGTGTGCTCGGATTGAGAGGAGGCGTGCCCCTTTTATAGCTGGGGGAGGTGGCCGTGGAGTGGCGCGGCAGTCGTCGACGGCGTCGTCGTTCCAGGGGCTCCAAGGGGCAAGTGATGGGCGCGCTGCGTTGGCGACGTCCAGGCGAGGCTGACGCGCTTGACGGTGAGGAAAACGAGGGGCTACAGCGGCGGCGATCTTGACCGGAGCTTGCAGGTCATGGCGGAAGGGCGCGGATGCTCACGTCGTCTGCGGCGTTCCCGCGGGCCATCGGCCATGTCCTGGCGGTTCTTGGTGTTGTCGTGCGTCGACTGGTGCTGAGGGGCGGGCTCGAGGTGACGCGATGACGCGGGGCACCGTCACGCTCTGGGCGTCCAGTGTGTGCGCCATGCGCGCTCTGGCGCGGCATGGGCGTGCGCTGGGCGCGTCTGGCCACGTCGATGCTGGCGTGTGCACACATGGTCTCGGTCCAGGGATGGCATGAGCGTGTCCAGGGAGGTGAGGTGAAGCTAGATGACATGGTGGCGTCGTGCTGAGAGGAGAGGGGAGAGAGATGGCATGGTGTGGCCATGCCATGCCACGGCATGGTCATGCCATTGCCACAGAGGGCAAGTGGATGGGTGGCACTGGTGCTGATGGATGTGGTGAGGTGAGAGGGGAGTGCCAGGGTTGCAGGGGTGCTCAGGTTGGACCAAGTCCAAGGTAGAAATGAGGTATGGGCTCAAGTTTTTACACTGCCAGCAAGGTGTTTGTTATAATGCCCGCAAGAAAAATATTTTCGAATTTTGCAAATCTTTTTGGTGGGTTGTAATAATATATTAAATAGAGTATATTGGTGGTGGTGGTGGTCAAAATGGAATTGGAATGCAAAATTTCATTTTGTATATGATCTTACATATGTGAGTTTGTCCCAACTTTGCATGCTTCTCATTTGAAATTGGTACATAATTTGGGGTGGTGGTTTTGGGCAAAGTTGTAGTGCTTGATGTTGTCTTGGATGAGGTGAAAAGAGTTGACCAAGTGTAGAAGTGAAAAGTAAAAATACAGGGGCTCAAAGTGAGTACCAGACTATAAATGTCACATATGACCATATCACATGTGAGCTCATATTTATCTCAATTTTGATTTGGAAGTTGTTTGATGGTTTCCAAAGTTGTTAATAAAGGTTTAGTATCCATTTACACCTAATGGTGCAAACCCAAATGGTCTCTAACAAAGATTTGTAAAAATGGCCTAAGCCTTATGTGTGTGTGAGATTGATTTTTATTATTTCTTTTCCCTTTTCTTTTTATTTGACTTTGGGTGATCAAGTGATCATTGTTAGGGTTTTAGAGTGAGAGAGAACACATAAGCAAGCATCATGGCAATTGCACACTCAAAATAATTAATAAAGTGATCTACATGCATAAACCTATATGATGAGAAAAAGTTTTTGTTAACCCTAATTTTTGGGATCTTGAATCTCTCTCTTGTTCATTTTATTGAAATTTGGGATGTTACAAACCCTTCCCCCTTACAAAAGATCTCGTCCCGAGATCGAGAGAAAACTAGGTACTAAAGAGATCGGGGTATTCTTTCTTCATGTCTTCTTCGCGTTCCCAAGTGGCTTCGTCTTCAGTGTGATTGCTCCACTGAATCTTCAAGAACTTGATGCTCCTGGTGCGGGTGGTTCTGTATGCTTCTTCCAGGATGCGAATAGGTACTTCGCGGTAGGTCAAGTCTGTGTTGATATCCACCGAACGATGATCTATATTCTTGAATACTTCAGTCTTCTCCGGTACTTCAAGGCACTTCCGGAGCAGTGAGATGTGAAACACATTGTGCACGGCTGCCATTTCTTCAGGTAGTTCCAGTTGATAAGACACTTCGCCTCGGCGACTCAGAACTTTGAAGGGTCCGACATATCGGGGTGCGAGTTTTCCTTTCAGCTGGAATCTCTGCATTCCCTTGAGGGGTGACACCTTGAGGTAGACAAAATCTCCAATCTCAAAGGTCATCTCTCGGCGTCTTTTGTCAGCGTAGCTCTTCTGTCTTGTGCAGTCTTGAGGTACTCGCGGATCTTGTGCACCTTCTCTTCGGCTTCTCGAAGAACATCTGGTCCAAAGACTTGGCTTTCTCCGACTTCTGACCAGTTCAGAGGGGTACGGCATTTTCTTCCGTACAGGGCTTCAAAGGGGGCCATCTGTAAGCTGGCTTGATAACTGTTGTTGTACGAGAATTCTGCATAGGGCAAGCAGTCTTCCCACTTAGATCCATATTCCAGTACACAGGCTCTCAACATATCTTCTAATATCTGATTGACTCTCTCTGTCCGTCCGTCGGGTGATAAGCTGTGCTGAAGTTCAGACGGGTTCCTAGTCCTTCATGCACTTTCTGCCAGAATCTTGAGGTGAACTGTGATCCTCTATCTGACACAATTGACTTCGGGGTTCCGTGCAGGGCTACTATCCTTGAGATGTATAACTCAGCTAACTTTGGGCCTTGGTAGGTGGTCTTGACAGGGATGAAGTGTGCAACCTTGGTCAACCTATCAATGACAACCCAAATGGAGTCATTTCCTCGGCTAGATTTGGGCAATCCTGTGATAAAGTCCATACCGACAGAATCCCATTTCCACTCAGGAATCTGTAAGGGTTGCAACAGTCCTGCGGGTCGTTGATGTTCTGCCTTGACTCGCTGACATATATCGCACTTGGCGATATAACTTCCTATCTCTCGCTTCATTCCGTGCCACCAGAATTGTTCCTTCAGGTCTTGGTACATCTTGGTTCCTCCGGGGTGAATGGAATACAGGGTGTCGTGAGCCTCCTTCAGTATGACTTGCTTCAATTCTGAATCTGACGGTACACACAGGCGACCGTTGTACCAAAGTACTCCTTCTTCATCGATGGTGAATCCTGGTGCCTTTCCTGCAGCTATCTGACTCTTGATTCCGTCAATGCTGGCATTTCCCTTCTGGGCTTCTTTGATCTGTCCAATCAAAGTGGGTTGCAGTTCTATGCTGGCTAGGTATCCTTCACTAACTAGCTCCATTCTGAAATGCTCAAACTCTTGGTGTAGGCTAGGCTGTTCCTTTGCTATCATGGAGTTTAACTGACAAGGCAGTCTACTCAGGGCATCTGCTACTACATTGGCCTTGCCGGGGTGATAGTGGATCTCCATATCATAATCCTTAATTAACTCTAACCATCTGCGTTGCCTCATGTTCAGCTCTTTCTGGGTGAAGATATACTTCAGGCTCTTGTGATCCGAATAGATCTCGCATCGATTACCCATGAGGTAATGACGCCAAACTTTCAGGGCTAACACTACGGCTGCGAGTTCGAGGTCATGGGTTGGGTAGTTCTGTTCATGCTGCTTCTTGACAGGTATGATATCACTTTGCCTTCTTGCATCAACACACATCCAAGACCAATCTTGGACGCATCACAGTAGACATCAAATGGCTTGGTGATATCCGGCATGATCAGTATTGGGGCTGTGGTCAATCTGTTCTTGAGCTGTTGGAAACTTTCTTCACATTTGGCAGTCCATTCAAACTTCTTGTCCTTCTTCAGCAGTTGCGTCATGGGTCGGGCTATGCTGGAAAATCCTTCAACGAATCGGCGGTAATATCCCGCTAATCCGAGAAATGCGCGGACCTCGGTCTGAGTGGTTGGGGCTTTCCATTCTGTGACAGTCTTGATCTTGGCGGGATCTACAGCAATTCCTCCTGCGGACAATATATGTCCCAGGAATCCTACCTCCTTCAACCAAAACTCACACTTACTGAACTTGGCATATAACTTGTGCTGCCTCAGGGTTTCTAGGATTATTTCCAAGTGTTGTTCATGTTCCTCTTCGGTTTTGGAGTAGATAAGAATGTCATCGATGAAAACAACGACAAACTTATCCAAAAAGTTCATGAAGACCTTGTTCATGAGGTTCATGAAATAGGCGGGGGCATTGGTTAATCCAAATGACATGACATTGTACTCGTACAGTCCATATCTGGTGGTGAAGGCAGTCTTTGGGATATCCGTTGCACGGATCTTCAGTTGATGGTAGCCAGTCCTAAGGTCAATCTTGGAGAATACGGTGGCACCGGCTAGCTGGTCAAACAGATCTTCTATCTTTGGCAAGGGGTATTTGTTTTTGATGGTGACATCGTTAAGTTTACGATAATCCGTACATAACCGATTGGCACCATCTTTCTTATCCACAAATAAAACTGGTGATCTCCAAGGCGACGAACTTGGTCGAATCAGACCTTTGTGCAACATATCATCCAGTTGCTTCTTCAGCTCTCTTAGTTCTGCCGGGTTCATGCTATAGGCTCTCTGGGCTATAGGTCCTGTTCCAGGAATTAACTCGATGATAAACTCGATATCCCGATCCGGGGGCATACCGGGTAGATCATCCGGAAACACATCAGCGTATCGACAAACGACCCTGATCTGATCCAGAGTTGGTTTGGCTACTCCTTGGTTGCAAGTGAAATTTCTGGGGAGTTTTTCAGACACATGTTCTATTGTTATTCCTGTGCTACTAGTCATGGTGATGGCCTTCTTGGCGCAGTCTATCAATCCATGATGTTTCGCCATCCAATCCATTCCTAGTACTACTTCCAATCCTTTTGTTCCCAGAACAATTAAGTTTGCAAAAAACATTATTTCTTGAATTCTGATGGGTACTTCTTTGCAAAATTTTCTAGCTTTAGTTGTTGATCCGGTATTTGAACTATCATGACATGTTTCAAGCTGATTGGTTGAATCTTACTAGTGCTCACAAAATCTTCGGTAACAAATGAATGTGATGCTCCGGAATCAAACAACACTCTTGCTGGTATTGAGTTAACAGAGAACATACCCAGCACCACATCTGGGGCTTCCTGGGCTTCCTCGGCGTTCATGTGGTAGAGGCGACCTCCGCGGTTGTGCGGGTTGTTGGGGGCGAACTTCTTGCCGGTGGAGACACGGCGTTGCTGCTGAGCAGGTGCAGCGTGTTGCCGGCGAGCTTGGCCAGCCTTTTGGGGCACTCATTGGAGAAGTGTCCCACAATTCCACATTCATAGCAGGTGATTGTGGACTTGTCCTTGGTTCCAACCGGAATAGCATTGCTTCCGGTCCTTGGTGCAGTGTTGGGGTTGTTGTTGTTGGTGTTGGGGGCTCGCGGCGGAGCGCGGTTGAAGTTGCTGTTGTGGTGCACATAGGAGTTGGGGTTGTTGCTGTTGTGGTGGGGGCCTCCTGGCCTTGGGTTTCCTCCGCTCCGGTTCTGAAATCCGGGGCGCGACACTTGGTTCTGGGGCTTGCTGTTTCTGGGGCGAAACCACTGCTTGAGCTAGGGCGGTATCTCGGGGCATTGCTGGGCCCACTCTGATTCATCATGCGGCGCTTGCGGTTTTCATTGGCCTGGTGCAACTTGCCTTCCATTTGGATGGAAGAATCCACTAAGGCTTCAAGGTCAGCAAAGGGAATGTTGACCAGTACTGTCTGCATCTCGTCGTGCAGGCCGTTCGGAATCTCTCCTTCCTTTTCTCATTGGTGTCTGTTTCATCGGGAGCGTACCTTGACAGGGTGAGGAACCTGTCGCGGTATTCTACCACCGACATCCGGCCTTGCTTCAGTTCCCGGAACTCATCCCTCATCTTCTTGATCAAACCTGGTGGTACATGGTACTTGCTAAACTTGAGCTTAAAGTCAGCCCAAGTCATCATCTGTCCGGCATTTAATGCACGGGCGCTAGTCCACCAAGCTCTTGCTGGTCCTGCTAGGTAGTGCGTAGCAAACAGCACTTTCTCATTATCATCCACTCCAGCTACTTCCAGGTCATTTTCCATTGTTTGCAGCCAATCATCTGCATCTAAGGGCTCTTCAGTCTTGCTGAAAACAGGTGGGTTGGTGTTTTGGAAATTCTTGAGTTTGGACCCTGGATGGTCATGGTGTCCATGGCCCTGCTGGTTGTTGGCTAACTGTTGCAGTGCTGCGAGGCTGGCTTGACGTTCAGCTCGATCTGTCTCCCTGTCTGCCATCAGGGTCTGCAGCAGTTGCATCATCGCATCTGAGTTCGCGTTGCGGTTAGCCATCTGAACAGGTAGATAGATCATGAGATAAGAGGGAATTTTCTATGGCTTATTTTGGGTAAATTTTAAACTTAAAGACTTTTGATGATGCACATAACACACAAACATTCATTCATTCATAACAAGCATCACAGATTACAAGCTAACACACTAAGGGTTTTAAGAACCCTTCTTCTCCAAGCTACGATACATGGTGCGGGATACAACTCACACCTACGATAGTGAAGCTAGTACAGCTACTACTCCTCATCCACATCGATGGGAATGATCCCATCCTCCGCGGCTTCCAGAAACTCGTAGTCCTCCTCATCAGTGAACTCATCATCCTCAAAGTCGTTGTCATCTCAGGAAGTCATCGCCTCCCTGAATGTCCTCTCCATCCTCCTCCATCTCCTGGATCTGGTCCTGCTGGGTACGGACAGTCACCTCCAAAGTGCGGATCTTCTCGCGAAGGCGGCGGATAGTGGCATCCTTCTTGGCGCGCTGCAGGCGGAGTAACTTGCGGTCCTTGGCGAGCATCCGGATAGCTTCGGCATGGTGAGCCACAGTCATCTGAGCACGGTGGTTGTGCACCCGTGTCAGTTCCAGTTCCTTCCGGGTCTCATGGAGCATGAAGTCCAAATGCTGCACATGGATCTTGAGCACCGGGTGCGAAGAGAGTGCCATGGGTTCTCCCATGGTGTCGTGCCTCGCGAAGTGGGCGAAGCGGCTTCCCCGGAGTGCGGCGATGTGCTGTCCGCACACCCGAGCAAGTCCCTCCTGAAGAGCGTGAGCAAGCCCGTCCGGCCAGTTGCATGCCTTGAAGGAGAAAAGGATCCTCTCCGAGATGGGAGGCTCCGAACTTCCCTTCAAGTCAGCGGTGATCATCCACTGCTGTTCCCCGGTGGGGGTGTTGTGGATCCGGACTCCATGGAACCGGGGAGGTGGACGTTCGAGCCTCTCGGACACAAGGTACAAGTCGCGCTCGAACACCAGACTTCCTCCGTTCTCCAGGTCGTAGGTCTCCGTCTGGACGTAGGGCTCCATCTGAAAGTGAAATGGATGAGTAAGTTAGAGATGTGACTAAGTGTGGCAATATTTTAGATGAATTTAAAAAGGAAGAGCATGGTCATTATTTTTGAAAAGATCCGGTAGAAAAGAGAATGAGTAAGTTTTTCCCAAGTATTCACTCAATTTGTTTTAAAAACTAAATTTTTCAGAACGTCCATTCTAAACTAGGGTCTCCTAAGGTCAAACAATGGCTCTGATACCAACTTGTCAACACCCGGATTTTTAAGTCCGGATGCCTATTATGTCATACATCGCAATCCCAGGAATATTGTTGTTGCGAGGCATAATAGTTAAGTATCACAGTCATCATTCATTACAACTCATAAAGTCTTACAAATTGGAATCACATGATCCATATTACACAAATAGTTGATCTAACGATCAACGAACTGATCAACGAACAAACACAAGTTCATAGCGGAAGCGTAAGATACAAGGACTCTATAGTCCACCGGCCAACGCTTGACGTTAGCAGACTCCTAGTTGTTGTAGACTTCCTGCTGACCGTCCTCCTCGCTGCTGCTCCTCTTCATAGTCTGGCCATTTGAATAGCCAGGGACACAGCCGTGAGTACTTTATGTACTCGCAAACTAATACTAGTGTAAGTGCTAACATTTCTAGTAGTGGGGTACTAAGCTCTAGTTTATTTGCATAAAGCCAATTTTTGTTCACAGGTATTTGCTAAAGACTTATTCAAGTGCTAACTAACTCAAGTGGGAACATTAGTGTCATTCCCACAACTCTGTTGTGTTTTCAATATATTCAAGTCACCATTCACCATTCATATCATCAACATGATCAAATTCTAATACTGGAAACTGTATGGCCTTTCCAACCGTCCGTAACCGTGGACACGGCTATTCGAATAGATTTACACTCTGCAGAGGTTGCACACTTGTGCCACAACATTTGATTCCATCCGTCGGGATTTCCCCGAATCATCGTATCATCAACCATAACCTTTCATTTACTAACCCTAGTATGAGCACCTCTCCCCATGAGCTTGGCCTCCCAGAAGACCAACTGTCAACCTGGGAACTGCACAGGGCTTGGCCGTACAATTCACTTCACATCATTTCTCAACAACGGAGGCAGCCTCGGCATAACCCCTATGATGTGTGTTCAGAGGGAACTCATACTAAGATACATAAACTTCTAGTTAAGCCCTTACCCATAATCAGGTATTGTGGGGGTACTCAATAATTGGAAAGGTATCGCATCCAAACCAATACTAGTTTTAAAAAAAAATCACCATCTTCTCTTGGTCATATTCACCTTCAAAAGTCATTTCAATATTTCATCACACATGTTCCCATCTAGAGTAGTCATGTTTAACTTAGCACTAGCATCTAAGAATGAGGGGTGCTAAGTAATTTGCTTTGCTCCTAGGCTAACCTTGATACTCTTGTACTAATCTAACATTAACCCTATTGAATTATGAAACAATAGTACAAAATAACAGTAAGTAAAACTTAAAATAAAACTGGGAATTAGGCTCATAATATAAAGTAACTGGGTGGTGCTTGGCTCAGGATGAGCTAACACTTTGCAAGAGTATTATCTTGCCTTGGTTGGGAAACTGGTCAAAGTGGTCTTCTTCTCCTTGACAGTAGACCTCCTCCTCCTCCGGATACTCCTCGGTACTAGCGTCTAAAATACGAATACGGGGTACACAATCATCATACCAAACAATTTACTAAACTAGGCACACTCATGAGTTACACACTTTAACTAGCATCACATATTTTTATTTAGTTGGTGAATGTGTTCTTTTTATTATTTAAGAAAAATAATTTCCTCTCATATTACTTTTAATTATTCAGAGATATAACTTCCTCTCATTATCTTATTAAGATTTAATTTCTCTCATGCATAATATGTGACCTAGGTTGAACAAGGTCAACCTCTTCACACTTAGCATTTTAAGAAAATGATTTAAATGAGGGGAGTACCTCATACCATTTACTTCTAACATGATAATGATTTAATATCATCAACAAACCATATGAGATTTTTATGACCAGAGTCTTCACCTCATATTGGATTGCTCATGACAAGATTTAAATGGAAGAAAATATTCCCATATGATTTATTAATATTTTGGGACAATATCCTTGACTAGAAATAGCCATAAAGTCCTTTAATTTAACTAGGCCATGATCATACACAGTAAGCATGGCATATTTTTATAAAAACAATTAGTATAAGTGAAATGTGAATTATAGGAGTTGGAATTAACTTAAAAGCATGTTTGGTTGATTTTTAATAATTATTCTAATGCAGAAAAGTCCCTGCCTTGTTTATTTTCCTATTTTAATTCTATAATAGATCTATAGTTAATTCCAGTGGCATTGTATAGAGAAATTCCTAAGGTTTCCAAATATATAAAGTTTGTAAAATTTGACTGAGTAGATTTGTCCCTATTGAATTTCAAAGTTTGCCTCAGATTAGAGTATTTTCCTATTTTCCAAATTTGAATTCAAATCGTGGGCTGGCGCGGGAAAAGCTACTGGGCTGCACAGGGGAGAGAGAGGTGGGCCGGCCCAGTTCTGCGTCCAGCGCAGCGGGCCGCCTGACAAGGTGGGGGCCACCTGTCGGTGGGCTTTCACGCCCGAAGCGGTACGGGGAAGGGGAGCCGTGCGATTAGAGCGTGATCGCACGGTCCAGACGCGTCGTCGTCGACGGCGAGCGAGGAACTCACCGGCGGCGGCAGTAGGGGGTCGGAGGGCGCCTGGGGGCTCCGGCGGTCGCCGGCGGGGTGCGCCGCGACGTTGTCGAGGACGAGGATGCGCCTGGAAGCAGTTGCGTCGTCGGGGGAGGTCTCCTTCTCCGGCGAGCTTCGGCTACTGGCGGCGGCGGCGAGCTAGCAATTGGGACGGTGTGGTGGCTAATTGAGCGAGGGGAAAGGTCGAGGAGAGGCGGTGTGAGGAGGGGAAGCAGATGGTGTGCTCGGATTGAGAGGAGGCGTGCCCCTTTTATAGCTGGGGGAGGTGGCCGTGGAGTGGCGCGGCAGTCGTCGACGGCGTCGTCGTTCCAGGGGCTCCAAGGGGCAAGTGATGGGCGCGCTGCGTTGGCGACGTCCAGGCGAGGCTGACGCGCTTGACGGTGAGGAAAACGAGGGGCTACAGCGGCGGCGATCTTGACCGGAGCTTGCAGGTCATGGCGGAAGGGCGCGGATGCTCACGTCGTCTGCGGCGTTCCCGCGGGCCATCGGCCATGTCCTGGCGGTTCTTGGTGTTGTCGTGCGTCGACTGGTGCTGAGGGGCGGGCTCGAGGTGACGCGATGACGCGGGGCACCGTCACGCTCTGGGCGTCCAGTGTGTGCGCCATGCGCGCTCTGGCGCGGCATGGGCGTGCGCTGGGCGCGTCTGGCCACGTCGATGCTGGCGTGTGCACACATGGTCTCGGTCCAGGGATGGCATGAGCGTGTCCAGGGAGGTGAGGTGAAGCTAGATGACATGGTGGCGTCGTGCTGAGAGGAGAGGGGAGAGAGATGGCATGGTGTGGCCATGCCATGCCACGGCATGGTCATGCCATTGCCACAGAGGGCAAGTGGATGGGTGGCACTGGTGCTGATGGATGTGGTGAGGTGAGAGGGGAGTGCCAGGGTTGCAGGGGTGCTCAGGTTGGACCAAGTCCAAGGTAGAAATGAGGTATGGGCTCAAGTTTTTACACTGCCAGCAAGGTGTTTGTTATAATGCCCGCAAGAAAAATATTTTCGAATTTTGCAAATCTTTTTGGTGGGTTGTAATAATATATTAAATAGAGTATATTGGTGGTGGTGGTGGTCAAAATGGAATTGGAATGCAAAATTTCATTTTGTATATGATCTTACATATGTGAGTTTGTCCCAACTTTGCATGCTTCTCATTTGAAATTGGTACATAATTTGGGGTGGTGGTTTTGGGCAAAGTTGTAGTGCTTGATGTTGTCTTGGATGAGGTGAAAAGAGTTGACCAAGTGTAGAAGTGAAAAGTAAAAATACAGGGGCTCAAAGTGAGTACCAGACTATAAATGTCACATATGACCATATCACATGTGAGCTCATATTTATCTCAATTTTGATTTGAAAGTTGTTTGATGGTTTCCAAAGTTGTTAATAAAGGTTTAGTATCCATTTACACCTAATGGTGCAAACCCAAATGGTCTCTAACAAAGATTTGTAAAAATGGCCTAAGCCTTATGTGTGTGTGAGATTGATTTTTATTATTTCTTTTCCCTTTTCTTTTTATTTGACTTTGGGTGATCAAGTGATCATTGTTAGGGTTTTAGAGTGAGAGAGAACACATAAGCAAGCATCATGGCAATTGCACACTCAAAATAATTAATAAAGTGATCTACATGCATAAACCTATATGATGAGAAAAAGTTTTTGTTAACCCTAATTTTTGGGATCTTGCATCTCTCTCTTGTTCATTTTATTGAAATTTGGGATGTTACACCCGAGCAAGTGGAGGCATGGAGAAACCCTAAACCTACCAATGGCAAGCTCATGCCGGCCACCATGCTCTCTCTCTCTCTGGCTCTCCCCTTGATCGATCACCATGTCCTGGAGCACGCCCTGTACCTGGTGATCATCACCCAGCATGGCCCGAGCTCGCCAAGGCCCAGCATTGGCTGAACCAGCCGCGCCCATGCACGCCCAGTACCATGCCGTGGCATGCCAGGCACGCGGTGAGCGCGCACTGGCCGCGCCAGAGCATGGCGCCGCACCGTCGCCGTCGTCCTCACCTGCAAGCCTACCCCCTGCGTCGAGCATCGCCACCATCACCCCTAGCTGCTAGACACACTCGAGCATCGCCGGAGGACCTGTCGCCGTCGCCACCGTCGAAGCCATGCCGCGGGTACCGTGGCATGATCATCAAGCGCTCGAGCCGTCCCATCGCTCCCTGGACGCTTTCGCTGTACCCAGAGCCTCGCCATGCCGTCGCCAATCGAGTGCTGTCCTCCGCTTGCCCCTTCGAGCACCGGAGAGGCCACGCCGTCGACGAACCCTTGCAGCACCCACGGCACCATCACCGCCCTATAAATAGAGACCTCCCGCGTCCAATTCCTTCACACCATCACGATCGCCTCACCTCACTGCTTCGCCTCGACCAAACCATACACCAAATCATCGCCGGAGCCGCCGCAATTTGGAGCTTGAAGCCGCCGGAGCCCGCAGATCACCGTCGTCGATTCACGCCGCCCCGAGCCTCGCCACTGCTACCAGGCGCTTCCTCACCGTCGACAACACCGCCTCGCACCCTCCAGAACCTCGCGGGAACCCACGCCCTCACCGCCGATACGTCTCCAACGTATCGATAATTTCTTATGTTCCATGCTACTTTATTGATGATACCTACATGTTTTATGCACATTATATGTCATATTTATGCATTTTCTGGAACTAACCTATTAACAAGATGCCGAAGAGCCAGTTGCTGTTTTCTGCTGTTTTTGGTTTCAGAAATCCTAGTAAAGAAATATTCTCGGACGAAACTTTCGCCCAGGGTCCTATTTTTGCACGAAGCTTCCAAAGACCGAAGACCTAACGAAGTGGGGCCACGAGGCAGCCAGGTGGCCGGCGCGGCCCGGCCCTGGCCGCGCCTATCCTGGGGGCCTCGTGTGGCCCCCGCGTTGACCCTCCGCCTACTTAAAGCTTGTCGCGAAACCCCAGTCGAGAGCCACGATACGGAAAACCTTCCAGAGACGCGCCGCCGCGAATCCCATCTCGGGGATTCTGGAGATCGCCTCCGGCACCCTGCCGAGAGGGGATTCATCTCCGGGAGGACTCTACACCGCCATGGTCGCCTCCGGAGTGATGAGTGAGTAGTTCACCCCTGGACCATGGGTCCATAGCAGTAGCTAGATGGTCGTCTTCTCCTTGTTGTGCTTCATTGTTGGATCTTGTGAGCTGCCTAACATGATCAAGATCATCTATATGTAATTCTATATGTTGTGTTTGTCGGGATCCGATGGATAGAGAGTACTATGATTATGGTGATTATCAATCTATTGTTCATGTGTTGTTTATGATCTTGCATGCTCTCCGTTATTAGTAGAGGCTCTGGCCAAGTTTTTACTCTTAACTCCAAGAGGGAGTATTTATGCTCGATAGTGGGTTCATGCCTCCATTGAATCTGGGACAGTGACAGAAAGTTCTAAGGTTGGATGTGCTGTTGCCACTAGGGATAAAACATTGATGCTATGTCTAAGGATGTAGTTGTTGATTACATTACGCACCATACTTAATGCAATTGTCTGTTGCTTTGCAACTTAATACTGGAGGGGGTTCGGATGATAACCTGAAGGTGGACTTTTTAGGCATAGATGCAGTTGGATGGCGGTCTATGTTCTTTGTCGTAATGCCCGGATTAAATCTCACTATATTTACCATGTCATGTATATGCATTGTTATGCCTTTCTCTATTTGTCAATTGCCCGACTGTAATTTGTTCACCCAACATGCTTTTATCTTATGGGAGAGACACCTCTAGTGAACTGTGGACCCCGGTCCTATTCTTTACATAGCATACAATCTACTGCAATACTTGTGTTTTACTGTTTTCTTGCAAACATCTTCCACTCGATACGTTTAATCCTTTGTTACAGCAAGCCGGTGAGATTGACAACCTCACTGTTTCGTTGGGACAAAGTACTTGGGTTGTGTTGTGCAGGTTCCTAGTTGGCGCCGGAATCCCGGTGTTGCGCCGCATCACATTTCGCGACCATCAACCTTCAACGTGCTTCTTGGCTCCTACTGGTTCGATTAAACCTTGGTTTCTTTCTGAGGGAAAACTTGCTACTGTGCGCATCATACCTTCCTCTTGGGGTTCCCAACGAACGTGTGAGTTACACGCCATCAAGCATAATTTTCTGGCGCCGTTGCCGGGGAGATCAAGACACGCTGCAAGGGGAGTCTTCACTTCTCAATCTCTTTACTTTGTTTTTGTCTTGCTTTATTTTATTTACTACTTTGTTTGCTGCACCTAAACAAAACACAAAAAATTAGTTGCTAGTTTTACTTTATTTACTGTCTTGCTCTCTATATCAAAAACACAAAAAAATTAGTTACTTGCATTTACTCTATCTAGTTTGCTTTATTGTCCTGCACTCTATATTTAAAATACAAAAAAATTTAGTTACTTTTATTACCATGTCTAGCTCTGAACCTGTTACTTCTTCACCTGAGGACTTAGTTTTTACTTTCAAGCAAGGGGATGAGGAGAGTTTTAAGGATGCTTGGTCTAGAATTTTTACTTCTTATCGTAAAACTGAACCTCAAATGACTCTAAGTTTGCTCCTTAGTAATTTTTATTTTGGTCTTATGGTTCGCTATAGATATGCTTTGGACACTTTAGTAGGAGGAGATTTCCTTCATTGTAATGGGGATCAAGCTTTTAATGCCATAAAGAAATTGGTTGCATCACATGATTCAGCTAATAACTTTGATTCAGCCCTTATTAGCATTCATAATAGATTGAACAATCTCGAGATAAGTACATCTCGCTTAAATGATAATTATCACTGTGTTCGTAATCGTCTTGAACAAGTCTTAGAGAATCCTAAACCTTCATCATGGGACCCTTCTGTTAAAATTGTTATCGGTGATCGAACTCTTCATGCCTATTGTGATATTATGTATGAATTTTGCCTTATGCCTGAAAACATTTATAAATCTTTGAAACTTTGGGGAGTCGATAAAGGGGGAGAAGAAATAGCTCTTATTGATAACTCTATCATAATTCCTAAGGGAATAGCTGCAGGTGTGCATACAACCATTCGTGGAAGAACAGTATCCATTGATTATCTTATTATTGAAACAGGAAAAATCATATTCGGAAGATCCTTGCTGAAACTATTGGGAGCAGTCATTGATGTGGGAGAAGGCACTCTGAAATTCACCTCTATACCAGGGGGAAATCATATATTTCCTAAACCAAAAGGAAAGAAAAACATTAAGAAAGGTAAAGATGAAGCCCAAGGTAAGGTTGACACACCATCTCTCGATAATACTTGATTTGCACTTTCTGCGCCTAGCTGAAAGGCGTTAAAGAAAAGCGCTTATGGGAGACAACCCATGTTTTTACCTACAGCAATTTTTTGTTTTGTTGAGTCTTGGAAGTTGTTTACTACTGTAGCAACCTCTCCTTATCATGTTTTTGTGCCAAGTAAAGTTTCTATGTCAAAGTTGATGTTATATTTGGGATCGCTGCGCAGAAACAGCATTGCTGTCTGTCACGAATCTGGGCACAATTCTCTGTAGAAAATTCTAAAAAATCTGCCAATTTACGAGCGTGATCCTCAGATATGTACGCAACTTTCATTAGTTTTGAGTTTTTCCATTTGAGCAAGTCTGGTACCATTTATAAATTCGTCTTTACGGACTGTTCTGTTTTTGACAGATTCTGCCTTTTATTTCGCATTGCCTCTTTTGCTATGTTGGATTTATTTCTTTGATCCATTAATGTCCAGTAGCATTATGCAATGTCCAGAAGTGAAAATAATGATTGTGTCACCTCTGAATGAGTGAATTATTAATGATGCACTAACCCTCTAATGAGTTTGCTTGAAGTTTGGTGTGAAGGAAGTTTTCAAGGGTCAAGAGAGGAGAATGATATACTATGATCAAGAGGAGTGAAAGCTCTAAGCTTGGGGATGCCCCCGTGGTTCACCCCTGCATATTTTAAGAAGACTCAAGCGTCTAAGCTTGGGGATGCCCAAGGCATCCCCTTCTTCATCGACAACATCATCAGGTTCCTCCCCTGAAACTATATTTTTATTCAGTCACATCTGGTGTTCTTTACTTGGAGCGTCGGTTTGTTTTCGTTTTTGTTTTTGTTTGAATAAGATGGATCCTAGCATTCACTTTGTGGGAGAGAGACACGCTCCGCTGTTGCATATGGACACATGTGTCCTTAGGCTTTACTCATAATGTTCAAGGCGAAGTTTCTTCTTCGTTAATATGGTTGGAATTGGAAAATGCTACATGTAGTAATTCTAAAATGTCTTGGATAATGTGATACTTTGCAATTGTTGTGCTCATGTTTAAGCTCTTGCATCATATGCTTTGCACCCATTAATGAAGAAATACATAGAGCTTGCTAAAATCTGATTTGCATATTTGGTTTCTCTAAGGTCTAGATAATATCTAGTATTGAGTTTTGAACAACAAGGAAGACAGTGTAGAGTCTTATAATGTTTACAATATGTCTTTTATGTGAGTTTTGCTGCACTTGTTCATCCTTGAGTTTGCTTCAAATAACCTTGCTAGCCTAAACCTTGTATCGAGAGGGAATACTTCTCATGCATCCAAAATCCTTGAGCCAACTACTATGCCATTTGTGTCCACCATAACTACCTACTACATGGTATTTCTCCGCCATTCCAAAGTAAATTGCTTGAGTGCTACCTTTAAAATTCCATCATCCACCTATGCAATATATAGCTCATGGGACAAAATAGCCTTAAAAACTATCGTAGTATTGAATATGTACTTATGCACTTTATATTTTATTAAGTTGCTTGTTGTGCGATAACCATGCTTCTGGGGAACGCCATCAACTATTGTTGAATATCATGTGAGTTGCTATGCATGTCCGTCTTGTCTGAAGGTCTATCATTTTAGTGGTTGGAGCATGCAAAATTGTTAGAGAAGAACATTGGGCCGCTAACTAAAGCCATGAACCATGGTGGAAGTTTCAGTTTTGGACATATATCCTCAATCTCATATGAGAATAATAATCATTGCTACATGCTTATGCATTTAAGAGGAGTCCATTATCTGTTGTCCATGTTGTCCCGGTATGGATGTCTAAGTTGAGAATAATCAAAAGCGAGAAATCCAAAATGCGAGCATTCTCCTTAGACCTTTGTACAGGCGGCATGGAGGTACCCCTTTGTGACACTTGGTTGAAACATGGCATGCAAAGATCCGGTAGTCCAAGTTAAGTAGGACGAGGTGCGGGCACTATTAGTATACTGTGCATGAGGCTTGCAACTTGTAAGATATAATTTTCATAACTCATATGCTTTATTACTACCGTTGACAAAATTGTTTCATGTTTTCAAAATAAAAGCTCTAGCACAAATACAGCAATCGATGCTTTCCTCATTGAAGGACCATTCTTTTACTTTTATTGTTGAGTCAGTTTACCTATCTCCTTCCACCTTAAGAAGCAAACACTTGTGTGAACTGTGCATTGATTCCTACATACTTGCATATTGCACTTATTATACTACTTTATGTTGACAATATCCATGAGATATACATGTTACAAGTTGAAAGCAACCGCTGAAACTTAATCTTCTTATGTGTTGCTTCAACACCTTTACTTTGATTTATTGCTTTATGAGTTAACTCTTATGCAAGGCTTATTGATGCTTGTCTTGAAGTACTATTCATGAAAAGTCTTTGCTATATGATTCACTTGTTTACTCATGTCATTACCTTTGCTTTGATCGCTGCATTCATTACATATGTTTACAAATAGTATGATCAAGATTATGATGGCATGTCACTTCAGAAATTATCTTTGTTATCGTTTTACCTGCTCGGGACGAGCAGAACTAAGCTTGGGGATGCTGATACGTCTCCAACGTATCGATAATTTCTTATGTTCCATGCTACTTTATTGATGATACCTACATGTTTTATGCACATTATATGTCATATTTATGCATTTTCCGGAACTAACCTATTAACAAGATGCCGAAGAGCCAGTTGCTGTTTTCTGCTGTTTTTGGTTTCAGAAATCCTAGTAAAGAAATATTCTCGGAATTGGACGAAACTTTCGCCCAGGGTCCTATTTTTGCACGAAGCTTCCAGAAGACCGAAGACCTAACGAAGTGGGGCCACGAGGCAGCCAGGGGGTGGCCGGCGCCAGCCCCGCCGCGCCGACCTATCCCCTGGGCCCCTCGTGTGGCCCCCCGCGTTGACCCTCCGCCTACTTAAAGCTTCCGTCGCGAAACCCCCAGTACCGAGAGCCACGATACGGAAAACCTTCCAGAGACGCCGCCACCGCGAATCCCATCTCGGGGATTCTGGAGATCGCCTCCGGCACCCTGCGGAGAGGGGATTCATCTCCCGGAGGACTCTACACCGCCATGGTCGCCTCCGGAGTGATGAGTGAGTAGTTCACCCCTGGACCATGGGTCCATAGCAGTAGCTAGATGGTCGTCTTCTCCTTGTTGTGCTTCATTGTTGGATCTTGTGAGCTGCCTAACATGATCAAGATCATCTATATGTAATTCTATATGTTGTGTTTGTCGGGATCCGATGGATAGAGAGTACTATGATTATGGTGATTATCAATCTATTGTTCATGTGTTGTTTATGATCTTGCATGCTCTCCGTTATTAGTAGAGGCTCTGGCCAAGTTTTTACTCTTAACTCCAAGAGGGAGTATTTATGCTCGATAGTGGGTTCATGCCTCCATTGAATCTGGGACAGTGACAGAAAGTTCTAAGGTTGTGGATGTGCTGTTGCCACTAGGGATAAAACATTGATGCTATGTCTAAGGATGTAGTTGTTGATTACATTACGCACCATACTTAATGCAATTGTCTGTTGCTTTGCAACTTAATACTGGAGGGGGTTCGGATGATAACCTGAAGGTGGACTTTTTAGGCATAGATGCAGTTGGATGGCGGTCTATGTTCTTTGTCGTAATGCCCGGATTAAATCTCACTATATTTACCATGTCATGTATATGCATTGTTATGCCTTTCTCTATTTGTCAATTGCCCGACTGTAATTTGTTCACCCAACATGCTTTTATCTTATGGGAGAGACACCTCTAGTGAACTGTGGACCCCGGTCCTATTCTTTACATAGCATACAATCTACTGCAATACTTGTGTTTTACTGTTTTCTTGCAAACATCTTCCACTCGATACGTTTAATCCTTTGTTACAGCAAGCGGTGAGATTGACAACCTCACTGTTTCGTTGGGACAAAGTACTTGGGTTGTGTTGTGCAGGTTCCTAGTTGGCGCCGAATCCCTGGTGTTGCGCCGCATCACATTTCGCGACCATCAACCTTCAACGTGCTTCTGCTCCTACTGGTTCGATTAAACCTTGGTTTCTTTCTGAGGGAAAACTTGCTACTCGCATCATACCCCTCGGGAACCCGGTACGCCCTCCGACCCCCTAGGCTCGCCGCCAGAGCTCTGGCTTCTCGCCGGAGAAGACGATCGTCGTGAGCCGTCGATCGCCCATCTGATCTGACGCTCCACGTTCGCCATACCGTTTCGGGTTTTAAGTGAGACTGACTGGTGGAGCCCACCATGTCAGGCGGCCCGCGCGTGGGCGACACGCCGCTGGGCCGGCCCACCTCTGTTTCACCGTGTAGCCCATCTAGCCTTCCCGCCAAGCCCAGTTAATTCAAATTCTATTTTTCTGTTTAATTCGAATATGCTTGCAGATGCTTTTTCAAATTTAAATACAACAAAATCCACTGAACCAAATTTAGTAAATTTTATATATTTGGAAAGCTTAGGAAATTATCTAAACAATGCCACTGGCCTCACTTCCAAATTATTTGTAGAATTTAAATGATAAAAATAACAAGGCAGAGCCTTTTCCAACTTCAAATAAATATTAAAAATTATCTATAAATGATTTTAAGTTAATTCCAACTCCCATAAATCACATTTGATACCCTCTAATTGTTTATGCAAAAATATAGTATAGTTGTTTTGCATGATCATGGACTAGAACTAAATAATGGCTATGTAGCCATTTCTAGTTCATTTAAACTACCTTAAATTAATTAGTAAATAGTATGAGAGCTATTCTCTCATTTAAATTGTGATCTTAAGTAATTCAAATAGAGGTACTGACTTTGGTCTAATAAACCTCATGCTTGATTACTTAGAGATATTAAATCATGAGCATGCTAATATTAAAATGCATGAGGTGTAGCACCTCATTTAAATTTCACTCTCAAATAATAGATATGAAGTGTTGACCTTGGTCAACTAATACTCATACCTTATTATTATTTGAAGAGATTAAATCTTAATAAAATTCAATGAGAGGGAATTATCTCCTCCAAGACATTAAAGAGAAATCTTAATAAATAATTATAATGAGAGGAAATTATTTTTCTTTAAAACAAGGAATTAAATCACCATTCTAATAAAGTGTGATGTTAGCATATACTTGTGTGCAATTTGGTGTGTGCTTAGCTTAGCACTTAATTGTGTGTAGTGATCGTTATACCTTGTATTCGTATATAGACGCTAGTCTCGAGGAATACCCGGAGGAGGAAGGCTACAACCAGGAGGAGGAGGAAAACTTTGACTCCTACCCCAACCAAGGCAAGCTAATACTCTTGCAAGCCACCTTAATGCAAAGCTTTTCATGAGCAAGGCACTATTACATATTACTTTATGCTTAAGGATCCTATCCCATGTTTTACTTTGATTTTATTTCAAGTATTGTATTTCAAAGCACTTTTGATTCATGATTCACTTGGTTTAGAATAGAACAAGAGTGTCAAGGTTAGCATAAGCAAATCAAGCTAGATAGCACCCCCTCATGACTAGATGCTATTGCCAAATAAATAAAATTGACTACTCTAGATGGGAACAAGGTGAAATGAAATGACTTTGAAAGAATTTGAAAGTGAAAGAGAAGTGAATGAATTGGTGAAGGTTTGTGAAAACTGATGATTGGGTTCGGATGCGATACCCTTCCAATTATACAAGTACCCCCACAATACCTGATTATGGGTAGGGCTTAACTAGAAGCTTATGTAGTTTAGTATGGGTTCCCTCTAAACAAGCATCATAGGGGTTATGCCGAGGCTGCCTCCGTCGAAAGTGAAATGATGTGAATATGAGGTGAATGTACGACCCAAGCCCTGTGCAGTTCCCGGGTTGACGGTTTGTCTTCACCGGGAGGCCAAGCTCATGGGGAGAGGTGCCTATACTAGGTTATCTAAGTGGAAGGTTATGGTTGATGATCCGCGTACTGAGTTACGATGATTCGGGGTTATCCCGACGGATGTAATCAAAAGTTGTGGCACAAGAGTACAACCTCTGCAGAGTGTTAAACCTATTCGAATAGCCGTGTCCACGGTTACGGACGATTGGAAAGGCCATACTGTTCCGTTGTCAGAACTTGTCTTAAAAAGGAATGATGATTTTGAACGGTGACTTGAATTGTGAAAAACACCACTGAGGTGGTGGGAATGACACTAATGTTCCCACTTGAGTTAGTCTAGAGATTCAAGCATCTTTACTAAATACTTACAAAATAAACTTGGCTTTATGCAAATAAACCTAGAGCTTAGCAACCATTAATATTGATAATTACTTACATTAGTGTTAGTTTGCGAGTACTTAAGTACTCATGGCTGTGTCCCTGGCTATTCCAATGCCAGACTTTGAAGAGGAGCAACAGTACGAGGATGACGGTCAACAAGACGTCTACCAGAACTAGGATGCTTCTAACGTCAAGCGTTGGCCTGTGGATGGATAGTTCCACCTACTACGACGCTTCCGCTAGTTATCTATGTTCGTTGATCGTTTAGATCAACTATTTGTGTAATATTGAATAATGTAATATATGGTGTAAGACTTTAGGTGTTGTAATAAATGATGACTCTATGGTATTCAACTGTTATGTCTCGCAACAACAATATTCCTGGGATTGCGATGTATGACATAATAGGCATCTGGACTTAAAAATCCGGGTGTTGACAGTACTAAAGGAACTGCACGTGTTTAAGTGGACCATTAATTTTATGTGAGGAACTTTTTGTTCGGAATTTTATGTGAGACATGCTTCTGTAGATGCATTGTGATTCTCTGCCTATTTCCTTTCTATTTTCACGGCAATGTGTTCAAGAAAAGGAGAAGTCATATATTGGATACTCCATGGTATTTGTACTTTTTCATGAAGTAAAGTGGGATGATGAAATTAATTATTATCGTGGATCCTAAATTTCTAATGTGACATATATTCTATCATTTTTCTTATATTCCATCTTTTCTATAATTTTTGTTATTTATTTCACTCATTTGCATACTGGCAATGACGATGGTCTCCTGCTTATTCACATAGAATCAAATTCAATGTGTGAGGTAGACGTTGTAGATTACTTATGCCCGAGTCATATAGTCTAACCATATGTATTACAAGCGCTCAGTGTGATTTGAGAACAGACCGTTGGATAATCATTGTTTCAGGTTGTATGACAACTTAGAAAACTGATGAACCATACTGAAACAAGTTTCTGCATTGTCTGTATCCTAGACTAGGATTGTTTAGATAATATTTCCAAGATAATCTATAGGTTAGACAAATTGAGAAACAAGGATGCTATTTAAGGAACAATGGAAATTGTGGTTCAATGGGTGCTCAATGACTTAGCATGTGGAAATGAACACGTATCCTGCTCAACATAGGTAATTACCTTGCAACAAAACATAGGCAGTTACTCACTTTTCTGAGTTACTTCATCTTACTACTGATCACTGCATTGATTTCAATATCCTCCCCCCATGGTTCCATGATCTTTAGACATTGCCTCATAATGCATCAGCATGGGGACTAGCATATCCTAGATGTTAATAGTGTCCAGACTAAATTTACAACACAAACCAAGGGTATATATGTTTTTGTACCTATCAAAATACTTATCGGTGAGCATCACATATCTGAAATTAGTGTATGATAAATGGGCTTAATTTGTAAGGTTGAGTCGGAATCTGCCAATGGTTAACTTATTTTTATTTTGTACTACATTAGTGTTGTTTCAAGCTCTCTACTTTCTAAATAGGGATTTCTATTTTCGTGCCCTCAGGTCTTTAGTTGTGCTCAGTTTTCCCCAGCTCCTTAATTTTTCCTCAGTTTTACCCAAGCCTTTATCTGAAACCATCACACGTGATGTAACGGCCGGTTGCCCGACGGTTGACCGTTATCTTCTGACTAGTGGGGCCACGTAGAGCCCGCAAAGACACGTCAGACCATCCATCTTTGTTTGACCGTAAGCATCGATGTATCCCTGACCAAAACGCGAACGAGTGGGGCTTCGGTATATCGAATGACAAGTGGGGCCATGACGCTGATACAAGGGGCAATACACGGGTAGGATTAGATTTTTAAACGGAGCTCTACAGCGATGGCACGGAGGAGGTGGCATGCGGGGTGCCGAGATGAGATCGACGTCCACAAAGAACTGCATGAGGCGAGACCAGACGCATTAGATAGATATGAACTAGACGCGTTTAACCATGCAAAGAAGAGAAGAAATGGTCGACGACATCGACGACTACCTCAAAACTTTGACTGACCGTGTCGGACACGAACGCGAGCAATGTAGAGAAAACTAGTGTCTCTCCTTTATGGCGTGTATAGGTGGGTGCTAGGAGAGTGTGGTGGCGAAGGGAAAGACCTATCGGTGGTCTGTGGCGTCCAGCATAGCGGGTCGGCGTGGCCGTGCACACAGCGGCGTGCATGCATGTTCGGCATTGGCATCAACATGTACGTTCGGCATTGGTCTCGGCGGTATCTCTGGTGTGTCAGTGATCGAATGAGGGGACGGGATTGAGGGTGCATCCCGACGTTGACCTAGCAGTGGCGGCGAGCATAGCCGTTCTGACCATGCCGATATCGGCATCGGCATCGTTTGGAGGCTATGGTGCTCGAATCAAGGTGGGATTTGTTTCTTGTAGGCCAAAATGAATTTGAAACAAGTTTCATGTTGAAGGTTAGGTAACGAAAGTTTGTAACTATCCCAAAATTATACTAGCGCCATGGTGAGGTTCTTTTTGATAGAGCTATACGGTTGGGCAAACTTTTTTGACACTTTTTAGATAGGGTTCCTTGTTGTTACACGTATGGCATCATGTATGGAAAATTTGGGGTCATTTGGAGATGTTCGAAAAAATCACTTTGCTTAACCGCATGCCGTTTCGTCTCGCTGAAACCAGCTTTTCTAACAAGGTGATTTTTTCTACATTCTCTAAATAACCTCAAATTTCATACAACTGATCTTCCATACATAGATAGATAGATTGTTTCGTTTTTACATTTTTCGAACTTTTTATTTCCCTTTATAATAACCAATTGATTTTCAGGTCAAAACCTCGAAAAACAGCATCATGTATGGCATCATTTTCACCCTAAATTTCAAATTTTGTGAAACTTTCCCTTTTAGATATTCCTTGTTGTTATAGGTATGGCATCATGAGAGGTCTCACTGAAACCAGCTTTTGTAACAAATTAGGTTTTTTCTACCTTCTCTAAATGACCTCAAAAATCATACGTGATAGGTTTATCATTCTATACAAAGATAGGTAATGGCTACAAGAAATCGGTGATGGTTTATCATTTTTTGCGTGAAAAGTAATGGCTACAAGAAATCGGTGATGGTTTATCATTTTTTGCGTGAAAATTAATGGTTACAACAAATCGGTGATGGTTTATCATTTTTTGCGTGAAAAGTAATGGCTACAACAACTCGGTGATGGTTTATCATTTTTTGCGTGAAAATTAATGGCTACAACAAATCGGTGATGGTTTATCATTTATTGCGTGAAAAGTAATGGCTACAACAAAGGGAATCGGTGATGGTTTATCATTTTTTTGCGTGAAAAGTAATGGCTACAACAAATTGGTGATGGTTTATCATTTTTTGCGTGAAAAGTAATGGCTACAACAAATCGGTGATGGTTTATCATTTTTTCGTGAAAAGTAATGGCAACAACAAATCGGTGATGGTTTATCATTTTTTGCGTGAAAAGTAACGCCTAAAAGAGTTTATAATTTTTAGCGCGTGAAAAATAATACAGAAAACCGCCCTTTAGCATACTTAGAGGGTGGAAGCTAACCGCCGACAGAGAGAGAGAGAGGTTATCCTGCCCGTTCCCTAGATCATACGATCAACGGTCGGCGGGCACGATCCGCGTGACATGGGCTAGACCAATCAGGGCAATGTTGCACGTCTGCGAGAATTTGTGAAGGGAGAGGGCAAAACTAAGTACTATCAAGAAACCAAGTGACAAGGTATTAACTTGTCAATGCCTACGTATTGTAGACTAGGGTTTTGTTAGAAGTAGTAGGCAAGTAGATCTCGAAAATTTCAGCCGAAAAGTAATCAACGATTGTAAAACTAGGGTTATGTTGACAATACATTCGATCCCTTTCTTCGTCCCTCGACTCCCCTTATATAGGAGGTGGAGCCGAAGGATTCGTAGTACACAAGTTTACAGAGTCCGGGAGGGTTTCTAACCCGTCCCGTATAATTACAAGTCTCTATATTTCCTAATACAAATTTAACTTTCCTTAATACTAACTGGGCTTCCGAACTTCATATCCTTCGACTTGTGGGCTTTCAGTAAACCACGGGTACCATCTTCGGCAAGCCCATTGGGGGTGCCTATGTCAGTAGAGATTTTGCTTGAATCGAAGAATCAGGGAAAATCTCCAACTTTATAGTCATCCAATAACTTTGTTGATTTTATTGCATATCTTTAGACACACAATTATATATTATACAGGGATAATGGTAGTTTGGGCTAGTTCATCTGACGGATCAGGTACTAGTTAACTGCTCTAGTGGCAATCCGCAAAAACCTACTTCAAGATCACGTCCCTGGACATGATCTCGGGATACTGGTGTAAACTTCGACAGGTGCCGCTTAAGGTCTTACCATTCTGTCGAGCCCCAGTCATATTTTATCGGGTACCTAACGCATCCGTTAGGATTTTTCTTCGTATATGTTGATATGGGAAAAAGTAGCAAACCGACGTGAGAGACGGTGCCACGCCGCTCAGAACGGATCTGGGGTCTTACCTTCGCTAAGTTTTGCGGCATTCAGAGATTATTCGCGACTTTTAGCGCTCTGAGAATATATTGTCGAGTGCTTTTCGGCTATTGGAATAGCACATTTTATTGAGTCAATCGGATGACTTATTTTGCCCTCCCGATGGGAGTATATGTAGAGTTATCCGTATAACTCGAAATATAATCACTTCTTTTCTCTCTCTTTTTTTTATAATATCATCGGGCACGCGAACAGCGTTCCCGATGGGAGTAGCCCCGAGGCTACAGCCAAGGACTTGTACTTGGTTGTAGGCTCAACAAATTAGCACCTCTTGTCGCTATATTGTTATTCTTTCTCTTACTTTTTCATATCTATCGGGTGCGCGACCAGCGCTCCCGATGAGTAGCCCCGAGGCTATGAACAAATGCTTGCATTTGGTCATAGGCTCTCGCCATTTCTATTTTGCCATACTCGAATTTTCCTTTTTTCCAAAGTAGCCCCCGAGCATTTGATCAAAAACTTGTATTTGATCAAAAGCTCTCAAAATTATCAGCCGTTCTTTCTTGTCGCCATTTTTCACATCACCTCTGCCGATGTTTTTCCATTGGTAACATGACATCATTGCTGACGTTGGCCACGTCCTCTTGTATTGGGAAGGTGCGAGCAACGCTCCCTCTCTGTCTTGTGGGCCCAAAACCCTCATTTGTTTGACACGTCGTGCAAGTGGGGGACACACGTCCTCCGCTTTTACTGGCGCACGCACTGTAGCGCCTGTCCCTTCCTTTCTCAGTAAAATTGCGTTTTTACCCCTTGTCCACGTGTACACCATCTATCTCACAATTTCTCCATCCAACGGTGCGTCGATTCACCGCACCTCTACTTAAGGTCATCGTCTTCCTCCTTCCACACTTTCGCTCGCGCCGCTCCTCTGCTCTCCTCTGCTAAAATCCTCCATTGCGCCCTACAGTTCTTGAGCTCCACCACGCTTGCGCTTTTCTCCTCCACTTTCGTTGATGCCACCGCGCGCGCGGCTCACCAGGCACAGCACACCCGAGTCCCAGATGGCTGCTGAAGATCTGGAGTGGGAGAGATCCAAGATCTCCAATCAAGACATGAACCTGTTGAAGAAACTCGGGTTCACGAAGAAGGAGAACGCCATGCGCTTCCCCAAGGAAGAAAGCTATCCATCGCCTCCAATCGAATACCGGGTCAGTTTCGTTGACCATCTCATTCGCGGTCTTTCTCCCCCAATCCACGAGTTCCTTCGTGGTCTCCTCTTTGTCTACGGGCTACAGCTGCATCAGCTGACGCCCAACTCCATCCTCCATGTGTCGATTTTTATCACCCTCTGTGAATGCTTCCTCGGAGTCCAACCTAATTGGGCTCTGTGGAAGCGCATTTTCTGCCTCCGCCGCAATGGCTCCCACAACGTCGCCTATAACATCGGCGGCGTTGTCATTTGCGTTCGCTCTGATGTCGAATACTTCGACGTCAAATTCCCCGACTCCGTCCAGTGGTGGCGGAAAAGATGGCTCTATGTGCGCGAAGAGAGCTCCGGCTCAATGGAGTACAATATTGCTCCTTTCGACGGAGGAGCTAAGATTCTTCGCCGTCGTTCCTGGGACGCTGAAGCCACCGAAGAAGATAAATCGGCGACAGAAGCGCTGATGACTCGCATTCATGAGCTCCAGAACACCCGTGGCAAGGAATTGTCGGGTATCCAAATTACAGCTTACTTCCTTAGGATTAGAGTGCAGCCTTTACAAGCTCGCAAAAATCCCCTTTGGATGTATGCTGGTGTTGAAGAAGACCGGCGACAGGTGATTAAGCAACACGAAGAGCCGGAGGCTCCAAGACTGGGCCCTGGTCCCTCGACGTCGTCCCGCAATGTTCCGGCACACGTCCCGGCGGTTGCAAGGCCACCTGACCTATACCTGGTCAGGAAGGTGTTGGAATGCTTCGATTAGTCTCGTGCATGGTAGACACGTAAACATTAAATACGAGCCCGATCGGCTCTCAGGTTGCCCTGTGGATCGGCTCAAAGAGCCGATCGCCCCATGGTTCACGTTAGGTTTACGATGACATGGGGCTCCTGCTTGATCAACACAAAGTGAAACCAATCCACGATAGTTTAGGGTTTTCACCGTATGATCGGAACATCCTACGCGTAGTTGAGCCTAATAGACACGAAAGATGATAGAAAGCTAACCCTAAAAGAGGCCTAAAAACCAACATTAAGTTAATTCCCGGAACAATCCCTCTTAGAGATAGCAAACTATACCTTACGCACTACCGGATCGTTCAACCCGTTTGCAAGGCCTAACCATACGGATATTAAACTAATCCTTGAGAAACAAGGAGCAACTATAACGGATTGGATCTACTAAATGACGAACAAGCAAGGTGCTGCCCTTACACCTAGATAGGTATAAGGGCAGCTAGATATCGAGGGACTGCATAGCTAAGCAAATATGTGTAAGAAAAGCACCAATGCAAGCCCCAAAACACCTACGATAGGTAGTGTTACTCGCCATCAACAACGCTTCAGCACGAGCAACACAAGATAAACGAATAAACGTACGCTGCCTAGATCGCAAGATGTGATCTAGGCAACATGATGCTTACCCGGAAGAAACCCTCGAAACAAGGGGTGCGCCTGGTTTGTGTTTGTTGTGAACGTGATTGTCCTCTTTCTCGATAACCCTAGGTACATATTTATAGTCCAAGGGACTTTCTAATTCGGGCGTGCACCTAACCGTGCACGGGTTAAACTCTATCTTCTAATTCTTAATTATGATGCAGTCTACTATAATTTACAGATACACGGGCAATCTAGCCCAAACTCTTCGCACAAGGCCGCTTCAGAGACACTCCACGTGTATATCCTTCAAGCCCATCTCAATTACGGCCCATCTCCTGATTTGGCCAAAATCTGGTGATAACACATGCCCCCTGGTTTTGGCAATGATAATTTCAAAACCACCCGTTTTTCCTTCGAAGGGTCATGTCGTGGTGAGCAGAACCGCTTCAAAACCACTCTGTTTCTCTTCACCATGATTTGACATAACAGAGCGAAACTGCATTGCAGAGCCGAACCGCTCCAGTACCCTTTCATCATGACGACTTGCCTTCTCAACTTCTCCGCACTGCACGATCTGTCAGTTTTGGCAACGCATCCTCGAAACTGCCATAGCATTAAACCGTTTTTAATTATATCCTTTATTTAAACTCGTCCAAACGGCTGGCTTCTTCATCCCCCTGCTCCACAGTAGCCATCGGCAAAAAACCCTTCCTAGCCGCCATGGACTCCTCCTCCTCTGTCTCCTCCGGCCTATCCTTCCAATCTTCCTCCTCCAGCGAGCTTCAGCCGGAGGTTGACCTGATGGCCATCTACGAAGCCCGCGCCCCAGAATATTGGGACGCGCGGGACTGGGATTTCTCCGTTGAATCGGAGGACGACGAACCCCTGACTGACGGGGAAGAAGACCTCCAGTTCCTCGTCGATGGGGAGCTGGAGGCAGCAAGCGACGACGACCTTTTCCCCTGGGACGGGGGCTTCTCCTCCGACGAGGAGGAAGAGGAGGCGGAGGAATCGGAGGAGGAAGACTCCTCCTCCGCGGGGTACCCACCGGCCAAGCGCTTCCGCGCTGGGTCGGATGACGATGACGACGACGACGACGACGAGGAGGAAGCTCCCGCCGACGGCTTCATCAGCAGCGATGAGGACTTCGCCGGAAGCAGCGCCGACGGCAGCTACGACGGCGACGACGAGGGCAGCGATGGCCCGTAGATTAGGGGCTAGAATAGGGCTAGCAGTAGCGCATTAGGCCCTAGATCATCCCTTTTGAGAGCAATTAGCTCTTCGTTGTAAAATCCGCCTTTGAATCAATGAAAATGTTCTTCCAATTTAACTTCCAATCATCCGATTTCACATCTTCTCATCTTCCGATTGTCAAAGGTGGTCAACGCCCCAAGAGCCGATAGCATCGTATCGGCTTTTTACTATCAGACGCCCATAAAGTCAATCTGATAACCAAATAGACAGGTTCAAGCAGACAATCCTCAGATTCAGACAATAACTTGATACCTGACCCTGATGCTTTGTACCTCTAAAGTCGATGACTACGCATCGGCTGTTTTTATTCTAAAGTCGATGTCTGTGCATCGGCTGTTTCCCCAAAAAATTCAAAAAAAAATTACTGGCCGATTTTACTATCCATCATCCCACATACTGGGAAAATATTTCTTGAGATGTTGGCCATTGACAGCCACTGGGAACTTCACACCATCCAACTGCTCGAGCATGTATGCATTACCCTTTAAAACTTGGTCGACTTTGTACGGGCCGTGCCAATTTGGAGACCATTTACCATACATTTTATCCTTAGTCCCTAACGGCAATACAGCTTCCCATACCAGATCACCAACCTGGAACTCCTTTGGCCTCACCTTCTTATTATATGCGCGAGCCACCTTGGCTTTATTCTCCTTGATTTTCTCAAGTGACCAAAGTCTAAGTTCCGTTGCATCCTCAATGCTGTCACTCATCAGGGCTGCATACTCTTCAGTAGTCAAATCATTCTGAAATGTAATCCTTCTCGAACCAGGCTTGATTTCCCAGGGTAACACAGCTTCTTGTCCATAGACCAGATGGTATGGCGAGGTTTTTATTGCTCCATGACACGACATGCGATAAGCCCATAATGCTTCTGACAATACCTCATGCCAACGTCTAGGATGTTCGTCGATCTTCCTTTTAATCAGCTTGATCAGACTCTTGTTGGACGCTTCAGCCTGTCCATTTGCTTGAGCATAATATGGAGACGATCGGATCAGCTTGATTCCCATATCCTCGCAGAATTTTCTAAACTCCTTAGAAATGAAGACCGAACCTCCATCGGTCGTGATAGTCTGGGGAATACCAAATCTGTGAATGACATGCTCCCTCACAAAATCGACAACATCTGATGATGCCACTGCCTTCATAGGGACGGCCTCCACCCATTTAGTAAAATAATCTGTAATGGCCAGAACCCATACATGGCCTTTGCTCGAAGGAGGATGTATCTTGCCGATCATATCCATGCCCCACCCTCGGAACGGCCATGGCTTGATGATGGGATTCATCGCTGATGCAGGTACCATCTGAATGCTCCCAAACTTCTGACATGCTTGACACCCTTTATAGTACTTGAAACAATCTTCAAGCATGGTGGGCCAATAAAATCCCGATCGCCTGATCAGCCACTTCATCTTATGAGCCGATTGGTGAGTTCCACAGGCACCTTCATGCAAGAGCCGATTGGACTCGGCCGGTCCCAAACATTTGAGAAGTAACCCTTCCAAAGTCCTGTAGAACATGTCATCGCCGATCAGGACGTACTTCATGGCCCTGTATCTTATCCGTTTAGGTGCCCCCGAGCCGGATCTTTCAACTAATTGAAGATATCGGCTCTCCAATCATCGGGTTCCATGAACTGCACCTGAAAATCGGCTCCATCGGCTACGTCCTTGTATCCTGACGCTGTTTGTGCGAGGTCGTTCGCCTCGGTATTTTGCGATCTTGGGATCCAATGGAAGTTGATATACCTGAACTGTGCCATCAGCTCACGGCATTGCATCCATAATGGGAAGAGCAACTCGCTCTCACACTTATACTCCTCCGTGAGTTGAGAAATCACCAACTTGGAATCCCCGAAGATCTCAACTGCCTCTGCCCCAGCGTCCAATAGCAACTCCATTCCCTTGCACATCGCTTCATACTCAGCAACATTGTTGGTGCAAGGGGTAGATATCCTGATGGAGAAGGAATACGTTGCCCCCCGAGGCGACACGAGTAGCACGCCGATGCCGCATCCATCCTCACAGACCGATCCATCGAAGAACATAGTCCATGCACGCACAGATAGTGCTGCGACGTCCGTGTTGATTCGTTCAGCAATAAGATCGGCCAACGCTTGTCCTTTGACTGCTTTCGCAGGCTGATACCGGATATCAAATTCCGATAAAGCAAACATCCATTTGCCGAGTCGGCCTTTCAACACAGGAGCCGACAACATATGCTTGATGACATCCGATTTGCATATGACGATGATTTCTGCTTTCAGCAAGATGTGCTGAATCTTGGTGCAGGTGAAGAACAGGCAGAGGCACAACTTCTCGATCTCGAGGTACCTTGTTTCTGCATCCAACATCCTTCTGCTGAGGTAGAAAACCACTTTTTCCAGACCATCATAAACCTGCACCACCACTGACGCGATGGAGGTGTCAGCTACTGACAAGTAAATGTAGAATGGCCTGTCTTGCTGCGGTGGAACCAACACAGGTGGCTTCGTTAAGTACTCCTTAATATCGTCAAATGCTTGCTGTTGCTCTGCCCCCCAGCGAAACTCCTCATCAGACTTGATTTTGACCAATCCCATGAACGTCTCGATTCGTCCTGACAGGTTGGAGATAAACCTTCTGACGAAATTGATTTTGCCGATGAGACACTGGAGCTCCTTCTTCGTGGTGGGTGGCTTCATCGTTCGCACTGCCTCTTGACTTTTCAGGCCGATCTCAATTCCGCGTTCATGAACCAAGAAACCCAGGAACTGACCGGCCGTCACACCAAAGGCACACTTCTTTGGATTCATTCTTAGTCCGAACTTCCTAGTTCGGTTCAGGACGTGTCGTAAATCTTCCAAGTGTCCGTCCACCGAAACAGACTTCACCACCACGTCATCGATGTAAATTTCCACCAATTTGCCGATTAAATCATGAAAGATGTAATTCATGGCTCGTTGGTATGTTGCGCCGGCATTCTTCAGTCCAAATGTCATGACTACATATTCAAACAAGCCTACTGAGCCTGGCACTCTGAATGCAGTCTTGCTTATATCTTCTGGAGCCATGAAGATCTGATTGTACCCGGCATTGCCATCCATGAAGCTTAAAACTTTATGACCAGCAGCTGCATTGATCAACGTCTCTGCTACTGGCATCGGATATTCATCCTTTGGAGTGGCACTATTGAGATTCCGAAAATCTATGGCGACGCGCCATCGGCCATCCTTTTTCTCCACAGGTACGACATTGGAAATCCATTCAGCGTACCTGCATGGCCTGATGAACCCGGCGTCCAACATCTTCTGGATCTCTTTCTTGACTTCCACCAAGATTTCGGCCTTCATCTGTCGTGCTCGCTGCTGGAACGGCCGAAATCCTTTCTTCAGAGGGAGCCGATGCTCAATGATACTCCTGTCTAACCCAGGCATCTCTGTATAATCCCATGCAAAACAATCTGGGTACTCTTTCAACAAGGCTATCAACCGGCTCCTCAGATGTGGATCCAACTTTTTGCTGATAAATGTTGGTCGTGGCTTATCCCCATGACCAATGTCAATCTCTTCCAGCTCATCAGCTGATGTGAATCCATACCCCAGTTTTCCATCGCTTGCTAGATCAATGCTGAACACAGGCAAAAGGCAAGTTGAGGATAATTTTGGCCGATTGCTAGAATCGGCCTCCTTTTTCATTGCAACGTTCAATGCGGGTTTACAACTTTTTGGTTCTCTACTATGGCTACGTGACAAGCTTGAGGTAAGACCTTTGCTTTTTATTTTTTGGGGCCGATCGCTGGGATCGGCCTTGTCACGCATGTCCATAGACTTGGATCTTGCTACTCTATCAGGCCAGTGGATAAGACCAGCCTCACCCCGTTTTTTGAAGCTTCGATGCGCTCACAGCCGTCCAGATCAATTCCAGAGAGCGGCTCTTGGTCGTTTGCATCCCAAATGTTCATGGCAGCCTGACCGATATCAAAAGAGAAGCCTGGTTCGCTCCTTAAGCAGTGACTAAGATCGACCATGTTGACGCCAGGAAACGGATGCGTGTCAACTTTCATGGCAAACTGACCGAAGAGTAATCGGCCTGTTCTATCGCCATTTGAATCTGTCCGCGCAGCACTTTGCAGTGGCGTGGTGAACGTGTGATGCCATTTGCAGTATGGCCTACCGTTCATCTCTTGTAACGTGGGGATTTTGTGGCCTTCGGGTAACTTCAGCTGTTTTTCCTTCAGCAGCAAATCAAAAATCTGCTCCGTTTTGCTTAAATCAAAGTCAAACCCCTTTGCAGGCTCTGGTTGTTTCACCCATTTGCAGGACACGGGTAGTGCCCCCCGAGCCCATTCAGCTACGGCGACCTCCTGATCTTCTGCAGAGTCTTCATCTTCTTCCGTCTCGACCAGGGCGACGCGCTTGAACTTGTCCTGGTACAAGTCTGGGTGGCGCTGTTCATATGATGTCAACTTCGAACCATGTGCGCCAGTGAATTGTAGTCTGCTTGGAAAGTCAGATCCTTGAGCGGCGCTGAGAGGCCTGCTATTGCCAGCTCGACGGCTTCCTTCTCAGATAAACGAACCGAATAACATCGGTTCTTGACAGTTCTGACACTGTCTCTCCTCGCCTTTGCCGAACCTGGGTCAGATCGGCAATGCGCTTTAGCTTCGAATGATGCACGTGGAACTGCTCTTCCAGTTGCTTCCACATCCGAACTGAATCGTGGCAACGAGGTGTACCACCCAAAAGCTGGACCCGTGAGAGATTGCGAAAAGAACCTCACACGTAGCTGGTCTGAAGCTGAGACCATGCCCAACTGTGCCAAATATCGGCTCACATGCTCGATTGAGCTAGACCCTTCTGATCCACTGAATTTTGTGAAGTCAGGGAGCCGATATTTAGGCGGTAGTGCGATCAGGTCATACTCGTTAGGATACGGCTTGGAATAGCCGATTACTCTCTTCTTCGGCAGGATACCGAACTGGTCTCTCAAGATTGCACTGATCTGATCCACAATAGGAGCTGCAGAGGTTGAGCTTTCATGACTTGTTCCGGTGGCATATTTAGCTAGCCACGCCTGTTTCTCCGCATCTGCTCCAGAACTTCCTCCGGCTCCAGCAATCCCTCCTGCTGTGGCAATCCCTCCTGCTGTGATTGCATGCGTCCAGTTGTTGCAGTCCGGCACGTATGTGCACACGTATCCATGTGGGATCTCCTTGGGTGGCTCATACATGAATTGGTAATCGCCAGGATCACCTCCAACTTTGTAGACGACGTACGCCGGTGACCCTTGTTGCTGTGGAGCTGCCAACGTGTATGGCAGTGGTGGCCTAGTGTAGAACGGTATCTCTCCCTGGTGAGTCCCTAGAGCAGGTCCTGACGGAGAATACTGATGCTTCATGATTTCTTGCACCACACGAAGCGCAACACGCTCAAGAGTGTTCACCAGGCTCTCAGAATGCCGATGTAGAGAATGAGCCACAGCATAGTTAATTTCCTGGCGCAGGGCTCTGGTACGGTCCTCCGAAGGGAGAGACAGATCTATCCCTTCAAGCACGCCTTCGGGTTTGAACCCTTTGAACCTAATCCCGTGCGAACGGGTCTTCTCGAAAGAGCCGATGAGATCGGCTTCGAAGATGGCCTTGAGATCATCATATTTCTTCTTGTGCTCTGGAGGCAGATCTTCGTACTTGATCTGTTCTTCCGCCATCTCGGATGCAGGTGTTGACGTGGTTGTTGTAGAAGATTGTCCCACCGGGCGTGCTGAATGTGTTGCTGCCAAAACCACCGGCGCAGTGGTTAAAACACGAAGAGCCGGAGGCTGCCAAGATTGGGTGGGCCCTGGTCCCTCGACGTCGTCCCGCAATGTTCCGGCACACGTCCTGGCGGTTGCAAGGGCGTGCCACCTGACCTATACCTGGTCAGGAAGGTGTTGGAATGCTTCGATTAGTCTCCTGCATGGTAGACACATAAACATTAAATACGAGCCCGATCGGCTCTCAGGTTGTGGATCGGCTCAAAGAGCCGATCGCCCCATGGTTCACGTTAGGTTTACGATGACATGGGGCTCCTGCTTGATCAACACAAAGTGAAACCAATCCACGACAGTTTAGGGTTTTCACCGTATGATCGGAACATCCTACGCGTAGTTGAGCCTAATAGACACGAAAGATGATAGAAAGCTAACCCTAAAAGAGGCCTAAAAACTAACATTAAGTTAATTCCCGGAACAATCCCTCTTAGAGATAGCAAACTATACCTTACGCACTACCGGATCGTTCAACCCGTTTGCAAGGCCTAACCATACGGATATTAAACTAATCCTTGAGAAACAAGGAGCAACTATAACGGATTGGATCTACTAAACGACGAACAAGCAAGGTGCTGCCCTTACACCTAGATAGGTATAAGGGCAGCTAGATATCGAGGGACGGCATAGCTAAGCAAATATGTGTAAGAAAAGCACCAATGCAAGCCCCAAAACACCTACGATAAGTAGTGTTACTCGCCATCAACAACGCTTCAGCACGAGCAACACAAGATAAACGAAAAACGTACGCCCTAGATCGCAAGATGCGATCTAGGCAGCATGATGCTTACCCAGAAGAAACCCTCGAAACAAGGGGTGGCGATGCGCCTGGTTTGTGTTTGTTGTGAACGTGATTGTCCTCTTTTCTCGATAACCTGTTGACGTCAGAAACCCACCGGCGGGCAGTGACTGGTCAACACCGTAGAGCCGGGAACGACTAGGGCTGCGGCTGGCCCCAGTCCCTCCGAGCGACGGCCCGCAAAGCCTCCTGGTCGCGCGCCGATGCGGGTTGCAAGGGCGTGCCACCTGACCTATACCTGGTCGGAAGGTGTGGATGATGCCTCGCTTAGTTTCCTGCAGGGCACACACGTACACGTTAAATACGAGCCTCGATCGGCTCTCAGGTTGTCCGTGAATCGGCTCATGGAGCCGATCCACCCATGATTCGTCCGAGGTGGCCGAATATATGGTGGTCCTGCTTGATCATGATAAAGCATATGAGATCCACGACGATCTGGGGTTTTCACCGCATAATCGGATCATCCTACTCACGATTGGGCCTCGCGCTCACGCACGGTAAACGTAAGCCAGCCCTAGACAAGGCCTAAAAACCAACACTAGGTTGATCCTGAACGTCCTGTCTAGGGGCAGCAAACTACACCCTGCATGCCGCTGGATCCTCCAACCCTTTGTAAGGCCTAACTATTGCAGATATTAAACTAATCCTTGATGAATCAAGGAGCGACCGTAACGGATCAGATCTACTAAATAACGATCAAGCGGGGTGCCGCCCGCACCCATGATGAGGTGGGACGGCTAGATGCGCAAGGGTTGCACTACGACAGCATATGATACTAGGAACAATGCTAACCCTAACACATCTATGATAACTACGTTGCTCGCCATCAAAAAGGCTTCAGTACGAGCAACGCATGAACAACTAGGCAGGCTCGTGCTGCCTAGATCGCGAGATGCGATCTAGGCAGCATGGTGCTTACCGGAGGAACCCTCGAGACGAAGGAGTTGGCGATGCGCCGAGATTGGTTTGTGTTGAACGTTGGTTGTTGTTTATTCCATAAACCCTAGATACATATTTATAGTCCAGGGACTTTCTAATGTGGGCGTGCACTAAACCGTGCACGAGATAAACTCTAATCTCTACGTAACCTACTATAAAGATACACGGGCTAACTAGCCCAAACTTGGTGAACAAGGCCGATTCACATATCTCTTCTATATGTATATCTTCAAGTCCATCTTGATCGCGGCCCACCTCTGACTTGGTCAAATTCTGGTGATAACACATGCCCCCCTGGTTTTGGAAATGACATTTCCAAAATCATTATGCTTTTCTCTCGTAGGGTCATGTCGTGGCAGAGCAGAACCGTCGCAGAGCCTTCATCATGATAACTTGCCTTCTCAACTTCTCTGCGAGACAGTTCTGGCACCACCTCCTCGAAAACTGCTGTGGCATTGAATTTTACTATGCTCCCCTTTATTTAACCGCAGTAAACAGTTCTTCTCTTCGTCCCCTTTCGCATTGGCACACCAAAAAACCCTCCTGAGCCACAATGCCTTCTCCTTCCTCCGACTCATCGGTTTTCTCCGTCGAATCCTCCTCCTCCCGCGAGTCGACGCCGGAGTGGAACCCGGCGAAGGTCCACGCGGCCAACACTCGCCGCGCCATCGAGGCCGGGGACGAGCCCAGCCATGATTTCTCCGTTTGGTCAGAGGATGACAAGTCCCTGACTGACGGGGAGAGCGATCTCCGCTTCCTCGTCAAAAGGGAAGCGGTGGAGGAAAGCGAGGACGATTGCTTTCCCTGGGATGGGGTCACTTCCTCAGAGGAGGTGGCGGAGGGAGAGGAAGAGGAGGACGACAGCTCTTCCGACGAGCCGCCGGCCAAACGGCACTGCCTCTGGCCTGGGAACCTCAGCGACGTCGACAGCGACGATGGCGACGCTGATGATGAAGATGAGGACAACGAGGGTCCTGTTGGCGGTCGCTGGAGCAGCGACGATGAGCAGGCCGGGAGCAGCGCCGACAGCAGCGACGACGGCGACGACGAGGGCAGTGATGGCCCGTAGATAGGACCTCTAGAATAGGGCCAGTAGTGATAGATGGGGCGATAGATCCCCTAGTACTTTCCTTTTGAGAGAAATTAGCTCTTTTATGTAAGAAATCTCGTCGAATCAATGGAGAAATTTTCCCCAATTCTGATTTTGCCGATTCCTCCTGAGTTTACTTGAGCCGATTCCCTCTTCTACTGACCTTGCCGACTCGTTCCCTTTGCCAATGCGTGATGAGCCGATAGCACCGTATCGGTCCTTCAAGATTCGCCCTTCCCTTCTCCAACCGATGATTTTCTAAATTTGGCAGAAAATGCAGTATCTTCAGGAAAACCTTTGAACTTTCCCAACCAAACCTAATAATGTTCTTCAATAATCATCATTTGTGAAGAAGGTTGCAATGAAGGACCAGCCGATGGTATCCCAATCGGCTTTTAAACAGAGTAAAACAGAGCATCCACCAGGCCTGCTGCCCCCCGAGCCTTACTCGAGGCGAGACTGTCAAAGAGAATGTGCCAAAGCCGATCCCCTTTCTTCCTCAGACAGCCGGAACTTGATTCAGGAATCCAAATCGGCTCGAAGCAACGGAAGGCACCACCGTTGGCCTGAATTTGGTGAAGACTCGATAAACATCGCATAACGCCGCTAGAGTCGATGTCTGCTGCATCGGCTTTTTTTTTTTTGAATTTTTTAGGCCGATTTGTGTGTCGGCCCCCATATTTGATAGTATCATCTCATAGCCTCGTGCTTTATCCATCTAGGTGCCCCCCGAGCCGATTCTGTCAAGAAAATTGATGGTATCGGCTCTTCAGATAGTCCTTGTTGGGTCAAACGTTGATCCCAGGCAGAATGGATGGTGAGGATAATTTTGGCCGATCGCTGGAATCGGCCTCCACGTTGCTTGCTCGGTGAAGGTTTTGTAATATCCCTTCAACAGTTTCGGAGGGCCGATCGCAAGGATCAGCCTCGCCATGTTGCTTATTGACGTAGTCTTGCTACTCGCCCAGGCCGGTAGACAAAACCAGCCCGATCTCCGATCTAATTACGTTGGTGCGCTTGCTGTTGTCCACCTCAGGTGCATCGTGTGATCGTGAATCTCTACACTTCGCCGGACGAACGAGCACCATGTTTGTACCAGCCGATGTTTCATCATCGGCTTTCCTTTGCTTGGGTCGCCACTCTTTTCTTTGCGGCAGTCCCTCCTCATCCAGGGTTTGCTGAATTTTGGCAGCCAGGTCAGGCCGTGCCTTCCTCAGCGCGTGCAGATATAACCTTTCGGCTTCTTCCAACGCACGTAGTCGCTGAACCCTCCGTTTTTGAGAGCGGCTGAGCCCGTCAGGACACCATCTTGGCCGATGATACTTATCCTCTTCATCATCATCCTCTAGTTCCTCGTGATCTCCCATCTGAACGGACTCAGTGTGCTTGCTCCAAGGCGGGAGAGGCCCTAGACGCTCGAACACGGACACCTTGGCTGTACCCTTCTCCTTTTGTTTACATTCTGGGCAATTGCCGATTGTTGGTAATCGGCTCATTCCGGAATCCCAGCAGTGTCTGAAGAAGGGGCAGTCCCAGTGCCTATCCACGTTGTCCGGCTCCTCGACCTCCCTCTGGCGCGACGTTCGTACCCGTCGTCGTGGCCGTTGTTCTGACGATACCTCCCGCCTGCACCAGACTGATGATCCCTTTGCCCGCCTTCGCCGTAGCGGCGACGTCGGTGGTATGGCTGATCATATTTGCTGAGGAGATGCTCGGATAGTGGGCGTGGATGCCGTATGCTTCTCACCTCCTCCTCGGCCAGGTACCGTTTATCGTCGTCTTGGGGCCGGTCACGTGGAGCGGCCTCGTCTTTCTCTTTGCCACGAGTGTGGCTGCTTTCCGCTTTGTCCGCGTCATGGCGAATCACGAACCCTGCCATATTGGCATCGAAAGAGAACCCTGGTTCCCTTATGGAGTGGCTGAGATCGACCGTGTTGACGCCATGGGAGCGGGCGTCGTGGGAAGAGCCGATGAGGTCGGCTTCACGGAGGGCCCTGACTTTGCCATTCCGATCCTCGTACTCGACCGGGGTGCTTTTCGCCATCTCTGATGTGGATGGCGAGATGGTTGTCGTTGAAGATGGTCCCACCGGGCGTGCCAGAATGTGTTGATGTCAGAAACCCACCGGCGGGCAGTGACTGGTCAACACCGTAGAGCCGGGACGACTAGGGCTGCGGCTGGCCCTGGCCTCTAGCGACGGCCCGCAAAGCCTCCCCGGTCGCGCGCCGATGCGGGTTGCAGGGCGTGCCACACCTACCTGGTCAGGAAGGTGCGGATGATGCCTCGCTTAGTTTCCTGCAGGGCACACACGTACACGTTAAATACGAGCCTCGATCGGCTCTCAGGTTGTCCCGTGAATCGGCTCATGGAGCCGATCCACCCATGATTCGTCCGAGGTGGCCGAATATATGGTGGTCCTGCTTGATCATGATAAAGCATATGAGATCCACGACGATCTGGGGTTTTCACCGCATAATCGGATCATCCTACTCACGATTGGGCCTCGCGCTCACGCACGGTAAACGTAAGCCAGCCCTAGACAAGGCCTAAAACCAACACTAGGTTGATCCTCGGAACGTCCTGTCTAGGGGCAGCAAACTACACCCGCATGCCGCTGGATCCTCCAACCCTTTGTAAGGCCTAACTATTGCAGATATTAAACTAATCCTTGATGAATCAAGGAGCGACCGTAACGGATCAGATCTACTAAATAACGATCAAGCGGGTGCCGCCCGCACCCATGATGAGGTACAGGGACGGCTAGATGCGCAAGGGTTGCACTACGACAGCATATGATACTAGGAACAATGCTAACCCTAACACATCTATGATAACTACGTTGCTCGCCATCAAAAAGGCTTCAGTACGAGCAACGCATGAACAACTAGGCAGGCTCGTGCTGCCTAGATCGCGAGATGCGATCTAGGCAGCATGGTGCTTACCGGAGGAACCCTCGAGACGAAGGAGTTGGCGATGCGCCGAGATTGGTTTGTGTTGAACGTTGGTTGTTGTTTATTCCATAAACCCTAGATACATATTTATAGTCCAGGGGACTTTCTAATGTGGGCGTGCACTAAACCGTGCACGAGATAAACTCTAATCTCTACGTAACCTACTATAAAGATACACGGGCTAACTAGCCCAAACTTGGTGAACAAGGCCGATTCACATATCTCTTCTATATGTATATCTTCAAGTCCATCTTGATCGCGGCCCACCTCTGACTTGGTCAAATTCTGGTGATAACATAACCCTAGGTACATATTTATAGTCCAAGGGACTTTCTAATTCGGGCGTGCACCTAACCGTGCACAGGTTAAACTCTATCTTCTAATTCTTAATTACGATGCAATCTACTATAATTTACAGATACACGGGCAATCTAGCCCAAACTCTTCGCACCAGGACGCTTCAGAGACACTCCACGTGTATATCCTTCAAGCCCATCTCAATTACGGCCCATCTCCTGATTTGGCCAAAATCTGGTAATAACAGCTGGTGAAGAAGATGTCGACAGGCTCTCCAAAGACCTTCAGGTGAAGGATTTGGAGAAACTGATCCGAAGAATTTCATCGCTCAATAAAAAGGATGCTATTCCCTCTTCTTGTCGCGTTGAGCCATATAGTGGCACCAACGCCCTTCCCGAGGTAATTTTTCTCTTGGCTACTATCTTGTCTTCTCAATTTTTCTCTTGACTACTATCTTGCCAGCGTTCTTTGCCTAACTTTTGGTCGACACTCCTTGATTTTTGCAGAACCACCCTGTTCTAGCTTCTCTTCCTCCTCTTCCTGAAGGTGGAGAAGTCGAAGAACGGACTGTTGTCACCGATGACAACCAGGGTGCTTCTCGCCTTGAGAGTGAAGTCGCGGGTTCTCATAAATCCGCGGCTTCCTCTGAAAAAGAAGCCGAGTCTGAGGCTACTGCCTCGACACACTCTCCTCCCTCAGCTGTTTCTCCAAGGAATAAGAGAAAGAGGGGCGAAGTTGCTGATTCCGGCACCTCCAAAACCGGCGCATCCCATGCCGAAGAAGTTATTCCCGATGCTGGGAAGAAAACTTTTGATCCTTATGAAGATGCTCTTGTCAGCTCGTAAGTTCCTGCTGCTCTTTGTTGTTTGTTCTCGATATTTTGTCTATATTGTTTCTTATCTTGTCGCCTTTGTTTATTGTAGTGGCGACGAGGATGAAAATCCACCTATTGACGCGACTGCTCGAACGAGTACGTCCCGTACTTTAGTTGTCTCTGAAGCTCAACCTGATGGGGACGAAACTTCGCCTCCTCAACAAGACACAGAGCATCCAACTCCAATTGCAAGCCCCCGAGCCTCTTCACCAAAGAGGGCTAGGGTGGATCCAGCCAAGGAGCCTACCATGTTAATTGGTTGTTCCACGACTCCTTTAATGGAAGAAGTAAGTTGTTTCTTTTCCCTGTACTGATTTCAATGCTTTGAACTCCCCTCTCTTTATTTCTTGGTGATGTCGAACTTTTCGCTTCCTATATTGATTTTCTTTTCTATGGTCTTCTCTTCAGCCTTTCATGAAGGAGCTTATCCGCCTCGGTACCCAATTTGTCGGGTACCGTGATTATGCCGCCAAACTTGAAGGTGCCCCTTTTTTATTATCTGTCTTTCCTTGGCGAGTATATTCTTCGCCTATTTTTTGCCACAATGTTTCACTTGTCTTTTATTATGGCAGAAACTCTTGCGGAATCCAACAAACGCGCTGACGCTCTTGCTGTGAAGTTAGAGCAAAGCGAAAAAGCTCGCAAGAAGGCTGAAGCAGATGCTGCCACTGTCGAAGATCTTCGAAAAAGACTTCACGACGCGGAAACTTCTTTGAGCGACAACATATCTCAGCAGTCTGCGCGCGAGAAAGAAATTCTTACTCGCCTGGAGTCGCAAAGTCGACGTTTTGTCAGTAAGTGCCCAAGTCTTTGCTGTTTCTTCGGATCATTTTGTTTGTCCTTGCTTGCTTTTTCTTGACAAACTTCTTTTACTCATTTAGGGAAAACGCAACAAGATTATGAACTGGAAAGTCCTGAAGGTGATCCTCTTCTCGACGCACTATCGATAATTTCTTATGTTCCATGCTACTTTATTGATGATACCTACATGTTTTATGCACATTATATGTCGTATTTACGCATTTTCTGGAACTAACCTATTAACAAGATGCCGAAGAGCCAGTTGTTGTTTTCTGCTGTTTTTGGTTTCAAATCCTAGTAACGAAATATTCTCGGAATTGACGAAATCACCGCCCAGGGTCCTATTTTTGCACGGGCTTCCGGAAGACCGAAGGGGGTGGGGCCACGAGGTGGCCAGATGACAGGGCGCTGCCAGGCCCCTGCCGCGCCGCCTATCCCCTGGCCCCGTGCCGCCTCTTGACCTACCCTTTCGCCTACTTATAGCCTTCGTCGCGAAACCCCCAAGACCAAGAGCCACGATACGGAACCTTCCAGAGACGCCGCCGTCGCGAATCCCATCTCGGGGATTCAGGAGATCCCCTCCGGCACCCTGCCGGAGAGGGGATTCATCTCCCGGAGGACTCTACACCGCCATGGTCGCCCCCGGAGTGATGAGTGAGTAGTTCACCCCTGGACTATGGGTCCATAGCAGTAGCTAGATGGTCGTCTTCTCCTAATTGTGCTTCATTGTTGGATCTTGTGAGCTGCCTAACATGATCAAGATCATCTATCTGTAATACTATATGTTGTGTTTGTCGGGATCCGATGGATAGAGAATACTATGTTATGGTGATTATCAATCTATTTGTTTATGTGTTGTTTATGATCTTGCATGCTCTCCGTTATTAGTAGAGGCTCTGGCCAAGTTTTTTCTCTTAACTCCAAGAGGGAGTATTTATGCTCGATAGTGGGTTCATGCCTTCATTGACACCTGGGACAGTGACAGAAAGTTCTAAGGTTGTGATGTGCTGTTGCCACTAGGGATAAAACATTCATTCTATGTCTAAGGATGTAGTTGTCGATTACATTACGCACCATACTTAATGCAATTGTCTGTTGCTTTGCAACTTAATACTGAATGGGGTTCGGATGATAACCTGAAGGTGGACTTTTTAGGCATAGATGCAGCTTGGATGGCGGTCTATGTACTTTGTCGTAATGCCCGGATTAAATCTCACTATATTTATCATATCATGTATATGCATTGTTATGCCCTTCTCTATTTGTCAATTGCCCGACTGTAATTTGTTCACCCAACATGTTTTTATCTTATGGGAGAGACACCTCTAGTGAACTGTGGACCCCGGTCCTATTCTTTACATCGCATACAATCTACTGCAATACTTGTTTTGCTGTTTTCTTGCAAACAATCATCTTCCACACAATACGGTTACAGAAGTGAGATTGACAACCTCACTGCTTCGTTGGGGTAAAGTACTTGGGTTGTGTTGTGCAGTTCCACGTTGGCTTAATCATTGTTGCGCCGCATCACATTTCGCCACCATCAACCTTCAGCGTGCTTCTTGGCTCCTCCTGGTTCGATTAAACCTTGGTTTCTTTCTGAGGGAAAACTTGCTACGGCGCATCATACCTTCCTCTTGGGGTTCCCAACGAACGTGTGAGTTACACGCCATCAAACTCTTTTTCTGGCGCCGTTGCCGGGGAGATCAAGACACGCTGCAAGGGGAGTCTCCACTTCTCAATCTCTTTACTTTGTTTTTGTCTTGCTTTATTTTATTTACTACTTTGTTTGCTGCACCTAAACAAAACACACAAAAAATTAGTTGCTAGTTTTACTTTATTTACCGTCTTGCTCTCTATATCAAAAACACAAAAAAATTAGTTACTTGCATTTACTTTATCTAGTTTGTTTTATTTACCGTTGCTAAAATGAATACCCCTGAAAATACTAAGTTGTGTGACTTCACAAATGCAAATAATAATGATTTCCTATGCAAACCTATTGCTCCACCTGCTACTACAGCAGAATTCTTTGAAATTAAACCTGCTTTACTGAACTTGGTTATGAGAGATCAATTTTCTGGTGTTAGTTCTGATGATGTGATGTCTACGGTGCTTCTATTCTTGTAGACAGTGTTGGGCCTCCAAGAGCAGAGGTTTGTAGAACAGCAGCAAGTTTCCCTTAAGTGGATCACCCAAGGTTTATCGAACTCAGGGAGGAAGAGGTCAAAGATATCCCTCTCATGCAACCCTGCAACCACAAAGCAAGAAGTCTCTTGTGTCCCCAACACACCTAATAGGTGTGCTAGTTCGCGAAGAGATAGTGAAATACAAGTGGTATGAATAAGTATGAGCAGTAGTACGCCAGAAAATATCTTGGGCGTGCTGATGGTAGTATTATTGCGGGAAGTAAACATGCGTAGTAACGCAGCGTAGTAACGCAGTAAAACAGTAAACAAGCAGCGATAGCAGTATTTAGAACAAGGCCTAGGGATTAGACTTTCACTAGTGGACACTCTCAACATTGATCACATAACAGAATAGATAAAGGCATACTCTACACTCTCTTGTTGGATGATGAACACATTGCGTAGGATTACACGAACCCTCAATGCCGGAGTTAACAAGCTCCACAATTCAATGTTCATATTTAAATAACCTTAGAGTGCATGAAAGATCGATACGACTAAACCAAGTACTAACATAGCATGCACACTGTCACCTTCATGCTTATGTAGGAGGAATAATACACATCAATACTATCATAGCAATAGTTAACTTCGCAATCTACAAGAGATCATGATCATAGCATAAACCAAGTACTAACACGAGTGCACACACTGTCACCATTACACCGTGTAGGAGGAATAAAACTACTTTAATAACATCACTAGAGTAGCACATAGATAAATTGTGATACAAAACACATTGCAATCATAAAGAGATATAAATAAGCACTTCACTATGCCATTCATAACAGTGAATAAGTATTCTGTGAAATATAGCCTAAGAGACCCACACGGTGCACACACTGTCACCTTTACACACGTGGGACAAGGAGTCTCCGGAGATCACATAAGTAAAACTCACTTGACTAGCATAATGACATCTAGATTACAGCATCATCATATGAATCTCAATCATGTAAGGCAGCTCATGAGATTATTGTATTGAAGCACATAGGAGAGAGATGAACCACATAGCTACCGGTACAGCCCCGAGCCTCGATGGAGAACTACTCCCTCCTCATGGGAGCAGCAGCTGATGAAGATGGCGGTGGAGATGGCAGCGGTGTCGATGGAGAAGCCTTCCGGGGACACTTCCCCGTCCGGCAGGGTGCCGGAACAGACTCCTGTCCCCCATCTTGGCTTCGATGGCGGTGGCTCTGGAAGGTTTCGCGCACCGTGGTTTCCTCCGTAAGGGTTTTCGGCGGGGGCTTTATATAGGCGAAAGGGCAGCCTCTAGGGGGGGGCCACCACCATAGGGCGGCGCGGCCCCCTCCGGCCGCTGCAGGTGGGGCCCCAGCTTCCCCGCGCTCTCGGTGTTCTCGATGGTTCCGGAAAATAGGAACCTGGGCGTTGATTTCGTCCGATTCCGAGAATATTTCGTTACTAGGATTTCTGAAACCAAAAACAGCAGAAAACAGGAACTGGCACTTCGGCATCTTGTTAATAGGTTAGTTCCAGAAAATGCGTAAATACGACATATAATGTGCATAAAACATGTAGGTATCATCAATAAAGTAGCATGGAACATAAGAAATTATCGATACGTTGGAGACGTATCAATGCTGCTGCCCATCTCAATAATTTTGTTGAACTTTGTGAAATGCAAAAGTATAAGGATGTAGATGGTGATATTATTAAATTGAAAGTGTTTCCTTTCTCATTAAGAGGAAGAGCTAAAGATTGGTTGCTATCTTTGCCTAAGAATAGTATTGATTCATGGACTAAATGTAAGGATGCTTTTATTGGTAGATATTATCCTCCCGCTAAAATTATATCTTTGAGAAGTAGCATAATGAATTATAAGCAATTAGATACTGAACATGTTGCTCAAGCATGGGAGAGAATGAAAACTTTGGTAAAGAATTGCCCAACCCATGGACTGACTACTTGGATGATTATCCAAACCTTCTATGCAGGACTAAATTTTTCTTCGCTGAATTTATTGGATTCAGCTGCTGGAGGTACCTTTATGTCCATCACTTTGGGGGCGGCTACAAAACTTCTTGATGATATGATGATAAATTACTCTGAATGGCACACGGAAAGAGCTCCACAAGGTAAGAAGGTAAATTCTGTTGAAGAAACCTCTTCTTTGAGTGATAAGATTGATGTGATTATGTCTATGCTTGTGAATGGTAGATCTAATGTTGATCCAAATAATGTTCCTTTAGCTTCATTGGTTGCTCAAGAAGAAAATGTTGATGTGAATTTCATTAAAAATAATAATTTCAACAACAATGCTTATAGGAACAACTCTGGTAATAACTATAGGCCATATCCTTCTGCTAATGGTAATGGTTATGGTAATTCTTATGGGAATTCTTACAACAATAATAGGAGTGTACCCTCTGGTCTTGAAGCCATGCTTAAAGAATTTATTAGTACACAAACTGTTTTTAACAAATCTGTTGAGGAAAAGCTAGATAAAATTGATACTATTGCTTCTAGAGTTGATAGACTTGCCTCTGATGTTAATCTTTTAAAATTGAAAGTTATGCCTAATAATGATATTGATAATAAGATTACTACTACAGCAAATGCCATCCAAGTTAGAATTAATGAGAATATAAGATTAATGGCTGAATTGCGTGCTAGGTGGGATAGAGAAGAAAATGAAAAACTAGCTAAAGAGAATAATGTAGCTAAAGTTTGGACTATTACCACCATTAGTAATGATAATGATTCACATGTTGCTGCACCTCCTACTATCAATGGTAAAATAATTGGTGTTGGCAATGTTTCTACTTCTAGTGCAAAGCAAACAAAACTGCCTGAAATTGCTAAAACTGCTGAAACTGCTTGTGATAAAACTGCTGAAATTTTTTCCAACCTTGGGAACAATGATCCCATTGCTGTAGCTCATAATGATTTAGATTTTGATGATTGCCACATCTCTGAAGTTATAAAGTTCTTGCAAAAACTTGCTAAAAGTCCTAATGCTAGTGCTATAAATTTAGCCTTTACAAAACATATTACAAATGCTCTCATAAAAGCTAGAGAAGAGAAACTAAAACTTGAAACTTCTATTCCTAGAAAGTTAGAAGATGGTTGGGAGCCCATCATTAAAATGAAATTCAATGACTTTGAATGTAATGCTTTATGTGATCTTGGTGCAAGTAATTCTGTTATGCCTAAAAAGATTTATGATATGCTTGACTTGCCACCATTGAAGAATTGTTATTTGGATGTTAATCTTGCCGATAATGTTAAAAAGAAACCTTTGGGGAGGATTGATAATGTGCATTACGGTTAACAATAACCTTGTCCCCGTTGATTTTGTTGTCTTGGATATCGAATGCAATGCATCTTGTCCTATTGTGTTGGGAAGACCTTTTCTTCGAACCGTTGGTGCTGTTATTGATATGAGGGAAGGTAATATTAAATATCTATTTCCTCTCAAGAAAGGTATGAAACACTTCCCTAGAAAGAGAATGAAGTTGCCTTTTGATTCTATTATTAGAACAAGTTATGATGTTGATGCTTCTACTCTTGATGTTACTTGATTTGCACTTTCTGCGCCTAGCTGAAAGGCGTTAAAGAAAAGCGCTTATGGGAGACAACCCATGTTTTTACTACAGTACTTTGTTTTATATTTGAGTCTTGGAAGTTGTTTACTACTGTAGCAACCTCCTTATCATGTTTTTGTGCCAAGTAAAGTTTCTATGTCAAAGTTGATGTTATATTTGGGATCGCTGCGCAGAAACAGCATTGCTGTCTGTCACGAATCTGGGCACAAGTCTCTGTAGAAAATTCGAAAAATCTGCCAATTTACGTGATCCTCAGATATGTACGCAACTTTCATTAGTTTTGAGTTTTTCCATTTGAGCAAGTCTGGTGCCATTTTAAAATTGTCTTTACGGACTGTTCTGTTTTTGACAGATTCTGCCTTTTATTTCGCATTGCCTCTTTTGCTATGTTGGATGAATTTCTTTGATCCATTAATGTCCAGTAGCTTTGCAATGTCCAGAAGTGTAAAGAATGATTGTGTCACCTCTGAATGTGTGAATTATTAATTGTGCACTAACCCTCTAATGAGTTTGCTTGAAGTTTGGTGTGAAGGAAGTTTTCAAGGGTCAAGAGAGGAGTATGATATACTATGATCAAGAGGAGTGAAAGCTCTAAGCTTGGGGATGCCCCCGTGGTTCATCCCTGCATATTTTAATAATACTCAAAGCTTGGGGATGCCCAAGGCATCCCTTCTTCATCGACAACATCATCAGGTTCCTCCCCCGAAACTATATTTTTATTCAATCACATCTTGTGTTCTTTGCTTGGAGCGTCGGTTTGTTTTTGTTTTTGTTTTTGTTTTTGTTTGAATAAAATGGATCCTAGCATTCACTTTGTGAGAGAGAGACACGCTCCGCTGTTGCATATGGACAAATATGTCCTTAGGCTTTACTCATAATGTTCAAGGCGAAGTTTTTCTTCGTTAAATTGTTATATGGTTGGAATTGGAAAATGCTACATGTAGTAATTCTAAAATGTCTTGGATAATGTGATACTTGGCAATTGTTGTGCTCATGCTTAAGCTCTTGCATCATATGCTTTGCACCCATTAATGAAGAAATACATAGAGCTTGCTAAAATTTGATTTGCATATTTGGTCTCTCTAAGGTCTAGATAATATCTAGTATTGAGTTTTGAACAACAAGGAAGACGGTGTAGAGTCTTATAATGTTTACAATATGTCTTTTATGTGAGTTTTGCTGCACCGGTTCATCCTTGAGTTTGCTTCAAATAACCTTGCTAGCCTAAACCTTGTATCGAGAGGGAATACTTCTCATGCATCCATAATCCTTGAGCCAACTACTATGCCATTTGTGTCCACCATACCTACCTACTACATGGTATTTCTCCGCCATTCCAAAGTAAATTGCTTGAGTGCTACCTTTAAAATCCATCATTCACCTTTTGCAATATATTGCTCATGGGACAAAATAGCCTTAAAACTATCGTAGTATTGAATATGTACTTATGCACTTTATCTTTTATTAAGTTGCTTGTTGTGCGATAACCATGCTTCTGGGAACGCCATCAACTATTGTTGAATATCATGTGAGTTGCTATGCATGTCCGTCTTGTCCGAAGGATCTATCACCTTAATGATTGGAGCATGCAAATTGTTAGAGAAGAACATTGGGCCGCTAACTAAAGCCATGAATCATGGTTGAAGTTTCAGTTTTGGACATATATCCTCAATCTCATATGAGAATAATAATTGTTGCTACATGCTTATGCATTTAAGAGGAGTCCATTATCTGTTGTCCATGTTGTCCCGGTATGGATGTCTAAGTTGAGAATAATCAAAAGCGAGAAATCCAAAATGCGAGCTTTCTCCTTAGACCTTTGTACAGGCGGCATGGAGGTACCCCTTTGTGACACTTGGTTGAAACATGGCATGCAAAGATCCGGTAGTCCAAGCTAAGTAGGACAAGGTGCGGCACTATTAGTACACTATGCATGAGGCTTGCAACTTGTAAGATATAATTTACATAACTCATATGCTTTATTACTACCGTTGACAAAATTGTTTCATGTTTTCAAAATAAAAGCTCTAGCACAAATACAGCAATCGATGCTTTCCTCTTTGAAGGACCTTTCTTTTACTTTTATTGTTGAGTCAGTTTACCTATCTCCCTCCACATTAAGAAGCAAACACTTGTGTGAACTGTGCATTGATTCCTACATACTTGCATATTGCACTTGTTATATTACTTTATGTTGACAATATCCATGAGATATACATGTTATAAGTTGAAAGCAACCGCTGAAACTTAATCTTCCTTTGTGTTGCTTCAACACCTTTACTTTGATTTATTGCTTTATGAGTTAACTCTTATGCAAGACTTATTGATGCTTGTCTTGAAGTACTATTCATGAAAAGTCTTTGCTTTATGATTCACTTGTTTACTCATGTCATTACCATTGTTTTGATCGCTGCATTCATTACATATGTTTACAAATAGTATGATCAAGATTATGATGGCATGTCACTTCTGAAATTATCTTTGTTATCGTTTACCTGCTCGGGACGAGCAGAACTAAGCTTGGGGATGCTGATACGTCTCCAACGTATCGATAATTTCTTATGTTCCATGCTACTTTATTGATGATACCTACATGTTTTATGCACATTATATGTCGTATTTACGCATTTTCGAACTAACCTATTAACAAGATGTCGAAGAGTCAGCTTGCTGTTTTCTGCTGTTTTTGGTTTCAGAAATCCTAGTAACGAAATATTCTCGGAATTGGACGAAATCACCGCCCAGGGTCCTATTTTTGCACGAAGCTTCCAGACGACGAAGTGGGGCCACGAGGTGGCCAGATGACAGGGCGGCGCTGCCTGGGCTCTGGCCGCGCCGGCCTGTCCCCCGGGCCCTCGTGCCGCCTGACCTACCCTTTCGCCTACTTATAGCCTCCTCCGTCGCAAACCCCAGCACCAAGAGCCACGATACGGAAAACCTTCCAGAGACGCGCCGCGAATCCCATCTCTTGGGATTCAGAGATCGCCCGCACCCGCCGAGAGGGATTCATCTCCGGAGGACTCTACACCGCCATGGTCGCCTCCGGAGTGATGAGTGAGTAGTTCACCCCTGACTATGGGTCCATAGCAGTAGCTAGTTGGTCGTCTTCTCCTAATTGTGCTTCATTGTTGGATCTTGTGAGCTGCCCAACATGATCAAGATCATCTATCTGTAATACTATATGTTGTGTTTGTCGGGATCCGATGGATAGAGAATACTATGTTATGGTGATTATCAATCTATTTGTTTATGTGTTGTTTATGATCTTGCATGCTCTCCGTTATTAGTAGAGGCTCTGGCCAAGTTTTTGCCTTAACTCCAAGAGGGAGTATTTATGCTCGATAGTGGGTTCATGCCTTCATTGACACCGGGACAGTGACAGAAAGTTCTAAGGTTGTGATGTGCTGTTGCCACTAGGGATAAAACATTGATTCTATGTCTAAGGATGTAGTTGTCGATTACATTACGCACCATACTTAATGCAATTGTCTGTTGCTTTGCAACTTAATACCGAATGGGGTTCGGATGACCTGAAGGTGGACTTTTTAGGCATAGATGCTTGGATGGCGGTCTATGTACTTTGTCGTAATGCCCGGATTAAATCTCACTATATTTATCATATCATGTATATGCATTGTTATGCCCTTCTCTATTTGTCAATTGCCCGACTGTAATTTGTTCACCCAACATGCTTTTATCTTATGGGAGAGACACCTCTAGTGAACTGTGGACCCCGGTCCTATTCTTTACATCGCATACAATCTATGCAATACTTGTTTTACTGTTTTCTTGCAAACAATCATCTTCCACACAATACGGTTAATCCTTTGTTACAGCAAGCCGGTGAGATTGACAACCTCACTGTTTCGTTGGGGCAAAGTACTTGGGTTGTGTTGTGCACGTTCCACGTTGGCGCCGGAATCCCTGTTGTTGTGCCGCATCACATTTCGCCACCATCAACCTTCAACGTGCTTCTTGGCTCCTTCGATTAAACCTTGAAAGTTGGTGTTGTGGTACTACGCCTTGGTTGCTGACAGCCAACAAGATGTTGACTGGGCAAGAGTTGGCAACACAAGGAGATGGAGACGAAGAGGTGGCAGTCGTTGATTAAGGCTGCCAAGCCAAACTCAAAGAAAATCCTTGCCTACCTCGGATACAAACCAACTCCCGCTCCCAGTTCATCGAAGCCGGAGGTCAAGTAGACCACCTTGTCTTCTCTTTTGTTTTATCTCTCTTTTGATGCTGTCGCCATAGTAGTTTTGGCGACAACGTAGCTTCAGTAGTTTATCAGGGACCTTCCTTCTGTAATATCTATGTAAGCATGTTGAATATCAATGGAAATCTATTTTTACTGGATGATTGATGTCGAAACTTTTGTTTCCAGTTGATTTTTGATAACTACACTTCAACTCCTCATCCTTCGGATGCCTTTCCTGCTTCATCCTATTCGAAGAAAACTCCCGACGCTGAAGGACTTGCTAAGATTTCTCGGGTGCGGGTCCATCACAAGATTTGGAAGATCTTCGCCAGCAGCTTCAATCCATGAAGAAACAAGTGCTCTTGGTGATGGAACAGTCCCGAAAAGCAACTGAAGGGGAGCAAATTGCACGTCGGCAAGCTCAAGAAGCTACGGCTGCCAAAGAAGCTGCAATTGCTGAGGCTAACCAAGCCACTTCTCGAGAGAACTCTATGCTTCAATTAATGAATGACGCCAGCTCGGATATGACAGGTATGCTTCATTACTTGGTCACGTTTGGATTCTTGTCTTTGTTTATTTTCTTCCTTGCTGATTCTCCCTTGAAAACAGGTTCTTTTTTGATACTGCTGCCGAAGATTAACGTGTTGAAGCTTGATCTAATGTGCTTCAAGCTTGCACTGGAGTATGGTTCGAATTTTTGGGCGACACCTGAAGGTACCCGCCAAATCGTCAGTTTCAAGATCACGATTCAGGTCCGCACCTTTCGACTTCTGCACAAGGACATTGTCTTTGGTTTACGACACCATGTTCCCCGCAAAAAATGCCGTAAACCCTTCCTGCTCGATGGAGAAATTTCGGGATGCTCCTCGAATCCACGGCTTTGTGCAGCCCACTGCTGGCGCAAGGTTTGCTATGATGATGATACAAATTTGCTACCCGAAGTTAGACATGAGTCGAATTGTAGCCAAGTGCTTGGCCAAGATGGCGAAAAGGAAGAGGAACGTCGGCAAGATTGATGACATTGTGACCCCTGTTGCAGAAGAAATGATGGATGAACTTCTTCGGATGGACGCTGAGTTCTTCGTGAAGGGTAGCTATGCTGAACATAGTACTCGTGCTACAAATAATGAGCGATTAACCATAGATGATATATTAGGCAGTGAATGAAGGTTTTTCTCTATTTTGTCGATCCTATCTTTGTGATTTTTCCCTTGTATATTGTAAACACAATCTATGTTGTATAGCTGCTGTATATATTTTTCTTGTCAAGCCCCTGAGTGTTTAGGTGGCGACTTTCTCCATTGTGTAAGCGAGGTTGACCCAAAGCAAAATAAAGTATATTGAGTGTACTATGTTTGCGGGTATTAGCCCCCGAGTCTTTTGTTGATCACTTATTTTGTATCTTTATTCTGTTTTGCGAGGTGCTTCACACCAAGGCGTTGTATTTGTCATTATTGTATATGTATATTGTATCTTCCTGGGCAAGCCCCTAGCTTGTCGAAAAAAGATGTATAACTCCACTATCTTTATTATATTGCAGCACCGCGAGCCCGCCTCATTAAAAACCTTCCGGCCCCACTCGGTGTCCCGAAAGGAAAAGAGTGCGTCTGAAAACTCGCGGGCGTTTCAAAGATATTGTATGTTTACAAAGAAGACTATATTTCGACTTAAGCGTAGAAACGCCCGAGCTGCGCCACGCTTCTGGGATTTGGCTCGGCTTCCTCGCTTTCTTGTCCTTGATTCTCAGATGCTCCTCCTTCGATTACCTCTGTGACGATGTAAGGGCCCAACCACGGCGACTCGAGTTTTTCATGGCTCTTTTGGGTTAGCCGAAGAACTAAATCGCCTACCTGGAAGGATCTTGGTCGCAGACGTCGACTGTGGTAATTTTTCAGGTCCTCGTTGGTACTTAGCGACTCGTGACAATACTTCGTCGCGAGCTTCATGCGCAGATCGACATCATCCTCCAATACTTTCCTTGACATATCTTCATCATATTCTGCATTTCCTGAGAATCGTGCTCTATTTCTATCGGCAACACAAATTCGCTCCATGGACCAGAAAATGAGTTTCCCGTGTTGTTATATTTGGTGTTGTTCGAATACTCCATAACATGCTGGGCAACTCCCTTCCCAGGTATGTTGATTTCTCCAATGGTGCTAGCAGACGTTTCTTGATACCGTTGCATATGGTACCGTTGGCTTTCTCGACTTGACCATTGGTTTGCGGGTGCGCCACGGAGGCAAAGTGTAGTTTTATGCCTACCTCTGCACAATATGCCTTGAACTCATTGGATGTGAAATTACTGCCATTGTCCGTGACGATGCTATTGGGGACGCCAAATCGAAAAACGATACTTTTCACGAACTTGACTGCTGATGCTGCGTCTGGTGAATTTATCGGCTTTGCTTCTATCCACTTCGTGAACTTGTCGACAGCTACGAGCATATACTCGTATCCTCCTGGCGAAGCCTTATGCAATTTTCCCACCATGTCAAGACCCCATTGAGCGAAAGGCCATGACAACGGTATTGGCATGAGTTCTGCTGCCGGAGAATGAGGTTTTGCGGCAAACCTTTGGCACGCATCACAAGTGCGGACTATGTCTTTCGCGTCCTCAATTGTCGTTAGCCAATAAAACCCTGCTCTGAAAACTTTGGCTGCTATAGCTCGACTGCTTGCGTGGTGTCCGCACACTCCTTCGTGTACATCCTTTAGAATTATCCTCCCTTGCTCAGGTGTGACGCATCGTTGTAACACTCCCGAGATACTTCTTTTATACAGCTCCCCTTCACCACAGTAAAGGCTTTGGATCGCCTGATAATTCGCCTTGCTTCAACTGGATCGTCGGGTAGTTCCTTTCTCAAGATATATGCTATGTACGCCTGCATCCATGGAGTTTGTATCATCATTACTATTTCAGGTTCATCCTCTTCTGATGATATTTCTTTAGCCCCCGAGGGATTCTTTTCCTTCTCCTTCTTCTGCTGCTTTGGCTTGGTCGATCTGATATCTCTTCCCAAACACACCGGGTGGTATTGCGAGACATTGCGACCCGATGTTTGCAAGAACATCGGCTTCATCATTACTTAGCCTGCTGATGTGATTTACCTCGCATCCATCAAACAGTTTCTCAAGCTCATTATACACCCTTGTATGCTATCATGCTGTCATTGACTGCATACACATTGATTCATGACTTGCTGAGCCACCAATTGCGAGTCGCCAAAGATTTTTAATCGAGTTGCACCACAAGCCTTTGCCATCTTCATCCCGTGTATAGAGCTTCATATTCTGCCTCATTGTTAGACACGTTTGGAAACGTCATCCGCAAAACATACTTCAATTTATCGCCTTGTGGTGATATCAGTATCACGCCTGCTCCCCGCTCCTCAAGTCTCTTGGACCCGTCAAAGTTCATAGTCCAGGTTCTCGATAAATCCGGAGGTCCCGTATTTTGTAGCTCCATCCACTCGCGATGAAATCTGGTAAAACTTTATTGCTTTTCTTTTCTCATACGTGATGTCCCGAGGGGAAAGCTCTATTCCCAAAGGGAGACACACCGTAGGTTCTGGGTTGTTTAATATATTTGATAAAGGCGCCTCATTGACCACTATTATCGGATGCGCCGAAAATAGTGTCGCAACTTTCTTGCTGTTGTAAACACTCCATATGCGCTAGCTTCTGGTACGCAGGCATCGCTGTTTTGAAGGCTATAATACTTCACCGACGAAATATACCGGCCGTTGCACTCCATGGAGTTTTCCTTCCTCTTCTCTTTCAACCACTAGCACTGTGCTTACCACCTGAGGTGTGGCGGCGATATATAGCAGGAGAGGCTCCTTCTCCTTTGGCGCCACCAGGATTGGTGGTGTCGAGATTGTGCGCTTGAGGTCCTCGAAAGCTCTGTCCGCTTCCTCGTTCCATTGAAATTTATCGCCTTGCTTGATCAATGCGTAGAACGGTAATGCCTTTTCTCCTAGCCTGGCGACGAACCTGCTCAAAGCTGCGACTCGCCCAGTTAACTGCTGTATTTCTTTCAACTTTGTCGGCTTCCTCATTGTTACGATGGCTTGGATTTTCTCTGGATTGGCCTCGATCCCTCTCGCTGAAACTAGGAACCCGAGAAGTTCTCCCGCGGGAACGCCAAAGGAACATTTTGTCGGGTTTAACTCAGCAGAACTTTTCAAGGTTGAAGAAAGTTTCCTTCAAATCCTCGATCAAAGTTGTCCCCTTTTTTGTTGTTATGACGACATCGTCAATATATACTTGTACATTTTTTCCAATCTGTGTTGCCAAGCACTTCTGCATCATCCGTTGATATGTTGCTTTTTCAGACCAAAAGGCATTGTTCTATAGCAGAACACGCCATAAGGTGTTATGAACACTGTCTTGACTTCATCATCTTCTTTTTAGTCTGATCTGGTTATAACCGTAGTATGCATCCAGGAAGGAAAGACGTTCGCATCCCGCCGTGGAGTCGATGATTTGATCGATCCTTTTGAGGGAAAGTGATCCGTTGGACAAGAGTTTATTGAGACACGAAAGTCGACACACATGCATGGACTTCTGTTTTTCTTCGACCCACTACAAGAAAAGTTGCCATGGCCGACGAAGTTGAAGCTGGCTGCCGGTGTACCATGGCCGACGATTTTGGTCCCTCCGTGGTGCATGTCAAAACTTTTTTTCTCGTTTTTGAGGCCACCTAGCTCACGAAAGCGGCCAAAACGTCGCGATGGTGGCCCGGGACGTGGTGCATCTCGAATCTCGGGTTCGCCGGCCGAGTCAACGCAAATCCGCACCGCCGAGGGATGTAGGGCCCATGGCAGCCTCTTCTGGCATTGTTTTTTTCACATCGCGCCATCTCGCTCAACGCTCTCCGACGAGCCGTTTACGATGCAGATCATGGGTCCCGCATGTCATCCTCTATGAACCAAAATTCTTTTCTATTCTTGGATTTTTTTGACCCCCTGATTTCTGGTTACTCTTTTTTCTCCCTTGCCGCCTTGAAACGTTGAGACTGCTGCTAAATGGGACCCATGTCATCCTCTATGTGTAATCAACTTTTCGGCTTTTTTGGCACCTCAAATTTGGTCACTTGTCTTTTTCTTTCGATCCTCTGCCGCCTCTCAAACGGTGATACCGGCCACAATCGACCCGTATGTCATCCCTATGTACTATAAAACTTTCTTTCCTCGATTATTTTTGGCACCTCAAATTTGGTCACTTGCCTTTTTCTTTCTTGATCCTCACGCCTCAAACTGATACTACCGCTGCTAACCGGGACCAAGATGTCATCCTCTATGTACTATAAAACTTTTCCGGATTATTTTTGGCACCTCAAATTTGGTCACTTGCCTTTTTCTTTCGATCTCTCGCCGCTTCAAACGGTGATACCGCGAAATCGACCCGCATGTCATCCTCTATGTACTATAAAACTTTCTTCCTGGATTATTTTTGGCACCTCAAATTTGGTCACTTGCCTTTTCTTCGATCCCGCTTCTCAAACGGATAATTGCTGCTAATCGGCCCGCATGTCATCCTCTATGTACTATAAAACTTTCTTTTCTTGAATTATTTTTGGCTCCTATATTTTTCACTTGTTTGAAATTGTACCTTCATATGCATGATGTAATACCGTAAATATGTGATCCTCCTCAAAATTAAAACTTTCCTTTCTTGGATTTTTGGCACCTCATATTTGGTCACTTGACTTTTTCTTTCGATCCCCTGCTGCCTCTCAAACAGTGATACCGGCTGCTAAATGGGACCCGCATGTCATCCTCTATGTACTATAAAACTTTCTTTTCTTGAATTATTTTTGGCTCCTCATATTTTTCACTTGCCTTTTTCTTTCGATCCTTGCCGCCTCTGATGCTGCTGCTAAATGGGACCCGATGTCATCCTCTATGTACTATAAAACTTTCTTTTCCTGGATTTTTTTGGCACCTCATATTTGGTCACTTACCTTTTTCTTCGATCACCTGGCCTCTCAAACGGATACCGCTGCTGCTAAATGGGACCCGCATGTCATCCTCTATGTACTATAAAACTTTCTTTCTTGGATTTTTTTGGCACCTCATATTTGGTCACTTGACTTTTCTTTGGATCCACCGCTTTCAAATGTTGATACCGCTATTATAAATGGGACCCGCATGTCATCCTCTATGTAAATCATGTTTTTCTTGAATTATTTTGGCTCCCGATATTTGGTCACTTGCCTTTTTCTTTCGATCGCATGCCACTTTTGAAACGTTGAGGAACCTGCTGGCTCATGGCACCCGCATGTCATCCTCTATGTACTATAAAAGTTTATTTTCTTTATTTTTTCACCTCTGATTTTTGCTATTTCCTTTTCTTTGATCCCCACGCTTTGGAACGTATGGTCGCTGCTCATGGGACCCAGATGTCATCCTCTATGTACAATCAACTTTCTTTTTCTTTGATCTCGCCGCATTTGAAACGCTGAGACCGCTGCTGCTAAATGGGACCCGATGTCATCCTCTACTTACAATAAAGTTTCTTTTCTTGGATTATCTTTGGCCCCTGATATTTTGTCACTTGCCTTTTTCTTTCGATCTCATGTCGCTTTGAAACGTTGAGTAAGCTGTTGGCTCATGGGTCCCGATGTCATCCTCTACGAACAATAAAAGTTTTTTCTTGGAGTTATTTACCCCTAATTTCTGGCTATTTGCCTTTTTTCTTTTGATCTCCTGCCCCTCTAAACGATGAGACGCCGTGGCACGGGTCCCACATGTCATCCTCTATGAACAATAAAAGTTTCTTTTGATGGATTTATTTTGAACCCCTCATTAATTTCTGGATATTTCCCCTGCCGCCTTGAACGTTGGAGATGCTGCTGCCTCATGGGTCCCGCATGTCATCCTCTCGGAACGATAAATGTTTATTTTCTTGGATTTTGTTGACCAAACGATTTTTGGCTTATTTTTTCTTTCGATCACCTGCAGCCTTTAAAACGTTGGAGGACGCCAACACCCACGGGTCCCACATGTCAACCTCTATGAACAATAAACGCTGAGGATGCTGCTGCCTCATGGGTCCCGCATGTCATCCTCTCGGAACGAAAATTTCTTTTCTTGGATTTTTTACCAACAGATTTTTGGTTTATTTTTTCTTTCCATCCCCCGCCTTTAAAACGTTGACGACGCTGTTGGCTCATGGGTCCCCGATGTCAGCCTCCCCGTACAAGAAACATATGATATCTTGATTATTTTGCACAATAAACAATGTATTGCGCTCTGAGCTATTTCAAACGGATAATTAAATCTTTATTTTTACATAAACAAACTTATATGTTGAATCTCCTTGTTTTTTTGTCTTTGCGAAGCATAGGACTTTCCTGTTTTTTTAGAAAATTCGGAACTTTCCTGTTTTGGAGTGGGCTGAAATTGTACGAGTCAAAAGGCCAAGCAGGATAGTTCGAAAGCCCAGATGTCCAGATGCAGCCCAATTGAAATCTTTCTTCTTGGATTTTTTTCACCCCCTGATTTCTGGCTACTTCATTTTTCTTTTGGTCCTGTGTCGCCTTGGAAACGTTGAGACCGCTGCTGCAAAATGGGACCCGCATGTCATCCTCTACGTACAATAAAATTTCTTTTCTTGGATTATTTTTGGCTCCATATTTGGTCACTTGCCTTTTTCTTTCGATCCCTGCAGCCTCTCAAACGGTGATACCGTTGCTGCAAAATGGGACCCGAATGTCATCCTCTACGACAATAAAGTTTCTTTTCTTGGATTATTTTTGGCTCCTGATATTTGGTCACTTGTTTTTTCTTTCGATCTCATGCCACGTTTGAAACTTTGAGGAACCTGCTGGCTCGTGGGACCCGCATGTCATCCTCTATGCTATAAAGTTTATTTTCTATGGTTTTTTTTCACTCTCTGATTTTTGTCTATTTCCTTTTTTCTTTTGATGCCCTGCGCCTTGGAAACGTTGAGTAAGCTGCTTACACATGGGACCCGCATGTCATCCTCTATGTACAATCAAGTTTCTTTTCTTGAATTATTTTTGGCTCCTGATATTTGGTCACTTGCCTTTTTCTTTCGATCTCATGCCACGTTTGAAACGTTGAGGAACCTGCTGGCTCATGGGACCCGCATGTCATCCTCTATGTGCTATAAAAGTTTGTTTTCTTGGATTTTTTCACCTCTCGATTTTTGGCTCGATATTTCGTCACTTGCCTTACTTTGATCCCCGGCCCCTTTGAAACGTTGAGTAAGCTGCTGGCACATGGGACCCGCATGTCAACCTCTATGTCCATCAACTTTCTTTTCTTGATTTTTTTTGACCCCCTACTTTCTACTTTCTTTTTTTTTTGATCTCAAGCCGCATTTCAAACATTGAGACCGCTGCTGCAAAATGGGACCCCATGTCATCCTCTATGTACAATAAATCTTGATTATTTTTGGCACCTCATATTTGGTCACTTGCGTTTTTTTCTTTCGATCTCATGCCACCTTTGAAACGTTGAGTAAGCTGCTGGCTCATGGGTCCCCCATGTCATCCTCTACAAACAATAAAAGTTTCCTTTCTTGGAGTTATTTTTGCCCCCTAATTTCTGGCTACTTCCTTTTTCTTTTGATCCCCTGCCGCCTTTGAAACGTTGAAAACTTTCTTTTCTTTGATTATTTTTGGCACCTCATATTTGGTCACTTGCCTTTTTCTTTCGATCCCCTGCCGCCTCCCAAACGGATCAACATGCTAAATGTGGGACCCGCATGTCATCCTCTATGTACTATAAAACTTTCTTTTCTTGGATTTTTTTGTTTTTGATATTTGGTCACTTGCCTTTTTTCTTTCGTGTCCTCCTGCCGCATCTCAAACGGTGATACTGCTGCTGCTAAATGGGACCCGCATGTCATCCTCTATGTAAATACAAAGTTTCTTGGGATTATTTTGGCTTTTGGTCACTTGCCTTTTTCTTTCGATCCCATGCCGCTTCTTTGAAACGTTGAGGAAGCTGCTGGCTCATGGGTCCCGCATGTCATCCTCATGAACAATAAAAGTTTCCATTGTTGGAGTTATTTTTTACCCCTAATTTCCTTTTCTTTTGATCCCCTGCCGCCTTTGAACGTTGAAGAATCTGCTCGCTAATGGGTCCCACATGTCAGACTCTATGGACGATAAACCTTTCTTTTCTTGGAGTTATTTTGACCCCTAATTTCTGGCTATTTGCCTTTTTTTTGGATCCCGTGCTGCCTTGGAAACGTTGAGGATGCTGCTGCCACATGGGTCCCGTATGTCATCCTCTCAGAACGATAAATGTTTCTTTTCTTCGATTTTTTTACCCACTGATTTTTGATTTATTTTTTCTTTCGATCCCCTGCCGCCTTTAAAACTTTGACGACGCTGCTGGCTCATGGGTCCCGATGTCAGCCTCCCCGTACAAGAAACATGTGATATCTTGATTATTTTGACAATAAAAAGTGTATTTCGCTCTGAGCTATTGCAAACGGATAAATTAAATCTTTATTTTTACATAAACGAACTAATATGAATCTCCTTGTTTTTGTTTTGTTTTTGCGAAGCATAGGACTTTCTTGTTTTGGAGTGGGCTGAAATTGTACGAGTCAAAAGACGTCCAGCAGGTTAGAAGGCCCAGATGGCCAGGCAGCCCCAATTTATATCTTCCTTATCTTGGATTATTTTTTGATCAAAAGGCCCAGCAGGGGTACATCCTTTTTCTTTTGTTCCTGTGTGCCGCCTTGGAAACGTTGTGGACGCTGCTGCCTCATGGGACCCGCATGTCATCCTCTATGAACTATGAACTCTAAAATTTTCTTTTTTCTTGGATTTTTTTTCACCCCTCTGATTTTTGGCTATTTCCTTTTTCTTTTGTTCCCCTGCCGCCTTGGGACCCGTATGTCATCCTCTATGTACAAAAAACTTTCTTTTCTTGGAGTTTTATTCCCCCTAATTTTGGGCTACTTTCTTTTGATCTCAAGCCGCATATGAAACATTGAGACCGCTGCTGCAAAATGGGACCCACATGTCATCCTCTATGTAAAATAAAAGTTTCTTTTCTTGGATTATTTTTCACGCTCTGATTTTTGGCTATTTCCTTTTTCTTTCGATCCCCGGCTCCTTGGAAACGTTGAGGATGCTGCCGCCTCATGGGTCCCACATGTCATCCACTACGAACAAAAAGTTTCTTTTCTTCGATTTTTTTCACCCTCTGCTTTTTTTTTTTTGATCCCCCGCCGCCTTGGAATTTGAGGATGTCTGCACCATGGACCCGTATGTCATACTCTATGTACACAAAAGTTTCTTTTCTAGGTTTTTGGCTCCGATATTTGGTCACTTGCCTTTTTCTCATGCCGACTCTCAAAGGTACAATAAAAGTTTCTTTTTTGGATTATTTTTGGCCCCGATATTTGGTCACTTGCCTTTTTCTTTCGATCCATGCCGTCCTTGAAACGTTGCTACAACATGGGACCCTATGTTATCCTCTATGTACAATGAAAGTTTCTTTTCATGGATTATTTTTTGCTCCCGATATTTGGTCACTTTCCTTTTTCTTTCGATCTCATGCCGCCTCGGCCCTCTGAAACGTCGAGTAAGTTGTTGGCTCATGGGACCCGCATGTCATCCTCTATGTACAATAAAGTTTTTTTCTTGGATTTTTTACCCCCTGATTTTTGGTCACTTGCCTTTTTCTTTCGATCCTGTGCCGCCTTTGAAATTGTGGACGCTGCTGGCTCATGGGTCCCACATGCCAGCCTCTATGAACAATAATATTTCTTCTTGGATTTTTTTTTACCCCGATTTCCATTTGCCTTTTTCTTTGGATCCCCACCGCCTTTGAAACGATGAGGACGCTGCTGGCGCATAGCTCCCACATGTCAGCCTCTAAGAACAATAAACATTTCTTTTCTTGGATTTATAGTTGACCCCTAATTAATGGCTACTTCGCTTTTTTTCGATCCCGCCGCCTTAGAAACGTTGAGGACGCTGTTGGCTCATGGTCCCATATGACAGCCTCTATGAAAAGTAAAACATTTACTTTCTTGGATTTATTTTTGACACCTAATTAATGACTACTTGGTTCTTTTCTTTTGATCCCGTGACGCCTTTGAAACGTTGAGGGCCCTGCTGGCTCATGGGTCCAACATGTCAGCCTCTATGAACAATAAGAGTTTCTATTGTTGCATTTATTTTTGACCCCAATTTCTGGCTATTTGCCTTTTTTCCATTGCCTGCCACCTTAGAAACGTTGAGGACGGGCTGGCCGGGTCCCACATGTCAGCCTCTTTGTACGATAAAAGTTTCCTTTGCTGATTTATTTTTGACCCTAATTTCGCTATTTGCCTTTTCTTTCGAACTCCACCGCCTTTGAAACGTTGATGACGCTGCTGCAAACTGGTACAATATGTCAGCCTCTTTGTGCGATAAACCTTTCCTTTCTTGGATTTTTAAGACACCTGATTTCGAGCTACTTGCCTTTTTCTTTCGATCTCCTCGCCTTTGAGAAACGCCGAACGACACTGGTTCGTGGGTCCCACATGTCATCCTCTCTCAATGATAAATGTTAGGCTAAGATACGTCCCACATGTCAGCCTGACTGTTGAATAAACGTTTCCTTTCTCGAATTTATATTTGACCCTTGATTTCTGGCTACTTTGCTGTTTTTTTCGATCCCCTGCATGTCTGCTACTCCACCGAAAAACAGACCGGCATGTATTCATCACAATACTGGTAGCTAATTTAGGAAAAATGTGTTCATCACGGGATTCAAACAAAGATCTTCATCTCTGCTAAATTTTGATTTCACCAAAAACCGAACAGCGTGTGTTCATGACTTTAACTTCACAAACACTATGGTTTCTCTATAAAATAAGGTCACCATCCGTTCCTTTATTGTAGGCATTTGCGAAAAGTGTCTTTGGCTAATGGGCACCAGTGCTCTGCTGTTTAAAAAAATCAAATAGCATACATATTTGTTTCAAAAAAATCTGAAAATGAATGTAGACATAATAAATAAAGTAACCTACAAGCGTGTAAAATTTTAATATGATATTCTTTATATTGTAGACTACACAAAAAAGACAATCTGTTGAAATTTGGAGATTTGAAATATGCATACCCAGATCCACACGTTTGTTACTTTTGTGTAGCCCAGAATTTTTTTATTTGAAACTGAAATTTTGCACGTTTATGGGACAATTCATTAGCTACTCCATGATTTGTTTTCTAATTTTTTGAACAAATAAATTTTTTTATTTTTTTCTAAAATAGCAGGAGCAATGGTGCCCAAGAGCACCAAATCTCTTAATAGGCATTTGCGCCTAATAGCGTGAGCTTAGCTAATTTTTGAAGAAAAAAAGATGTCCATTGTGGTATTCAGGACAAAGATCTTCATGTCTGCTACTGCACCAAACAACAAACCAGCATGTATTCATCACAATACGGGTAGCTAATTTGTGAAAAATATGTTCAGCACGGGATTCAAACAAAGATCTTCATCTCTGCAAAATTTTGATTTCAGCAAAAACCGAACAGCGAATGTTCATGAGGTTAAGTTCACGAACACTATGTTTTCTCTATAAAATAAGGTCACCATCTGTCTCTTATTTCTCAAGGAAAAACAGGTGGAAGTGTTGGGACGAACCACATGGGTGCTTCGGCTCTATGTTCAGTCTTCTCTTTTTTGTACTGCAATCTTGAGCCTATGGCAGGACCTCCATTGACGTGCATTCTGCACCAATTTGGCCTTGGACGTATCCATGTATCACGGGCGCGATTGTGGGTAGCAAAGACACAGTCAGGTTTGAACAATTGGAAATCTGGTTCTGCAGCCTCTGCGTCGACTGGCGGGGGTAGCATGAAAATTGGGTGATTGAGTCCAAGAAATAAAGAACGCCCCTTCAAATTGTTCAATCTTTCCCACCTTGCCTCTTCTACAGGGTCCAAGGTATGGGCAGATCTCAAGAAAACGTAGCACCGTACCAAAGGATAAGACCTCAGCTTGTTACCCATATGTAATATTGGAGGACCGAGGATGGGCCGATAACCTTTAACCTGAATCCACGCGAGATCAGATTCACCAGTAATGGACTCTGCTCTCATTGGTGCCAGGAACCAAGTGCGCTGGTCAGAAAATCCAAGAAATACATCTTCATCTTCATAATTATGATTATCACCATCATCATCTAATTCTTCATCATCTAATTCTTCATCATCAAATTCGTCTTCTTCTAATTCTTCTTCTTCTAATTCTTCTTCATCAGCATCATTATCTTCATCGGCACCTCCATCGCCTTGAGCCACATTTGCTTCATCATCTTCCATGACAGCATCTCCCTCGATTTGAGCGAAAATTGCAGCCACTTCTGCTTCTTCATCTTCAATGACAGGGGCGTCAATGAGACGCGGGGCTGCATGTGTCCCTGCAATGCACAAAGATCAACCACAATGCAGCAAGTAGGAACTACACTGAAAATTATCTCTTCTCTTCTATCTTCTATTTTCTACTACTATAAGGCACCAGTTTTTAACAAGACATGTCGCAGCAATTCCAACTGTTGGTGTCCAAAATCTAACGGTTGGGATTAGAGGTATTCGCGTGAAAAAAATACCACACCAGTGTCCACGTGTTTCTAGAACCGTCATGTTTCCATTGTGAAGAAAAATCAGAGCAGTCTCACACCGATATCACACGTCCCACTTGATAGTGATTAAGAAAGGTTCCAAATTTTTGTTCATATTTATAAACTGTATGCTCACACTTATTTTGATGGTATAACCAAATTATTAGTTGTATTGAAAGTTTGAACAACATTTAGAACGCAACTTTTATACATCAGTATTGCGAATCGTAATTGGTCCAACATGTGCAGCATGCCATTTACTAGTTAAGACATAAAACAAAGACTCACCACAGGTATATGGTTCCCAAACCAGAACATCTCCATACGGATATGTAACTGCGTATACACGATGTAGGTGTGAACTTGTACCATATCCAGGAATGCCCATGGCATCGACATAGCTGTTTCTATCAAAGAATTCAGGGTTTCTCAGGATATTCCACTCCTTTTCTAGGGGCGCTTGTAGGATAGCAATCAATTCGTCAAATACAACGATTACCTCGTAATGCCATGGCCCTGCTAGATCATCTTTGTACGGCCTCTTGACGATCCGTACTTTGAGCAGTTCCAAACTTTTATCTATTTTGTATTTGAACAGGAATGGTGGGCTGCCATGCCACCATTCACTAGTAGGGCCCAAAGAAATTCCTGCATCTTGCAGAGATGGAAGAGGTATAATAGTATCTGATATGTATATGTTGCGGATCGTCAAGTGCCCGTCCTGCTGGACAAATACCACCCAGTCGCGTTACAACCCACCCAGTGCATGGGTCCATGTCCATCCAGTTCCTCCTTGGTATGGATAAATGCTGGAACTGTCGGCTTGTCTAATGGCATCAGCAACGCGTGAATGCCCTGCAAATAGGATTTGTTTCAAAATTGTCTATGCATGCAAGGTATTCGACATAATGAAGAGCGGATTGTGCAGAACTGAAGCACAGATATAATGGATAAATAAAGCAATTCCGAAGAGTACATGTGCATAGTGAAGGCAGCAAACCTTACAGTACTCCCAAATCAGGTGATTATGTTGAGTCTAAATTCATGCATGATGTTTGGCAATAAGAAAAGTTGATTGAAAAAACACAAGCTGAAACGAGATGAGTAAATAAATAAATACTCTTACAGTATTGTCGCGGTCGTCTGGCCATGTCTCGGGGTCGCAGTGGAGCAGGCTCGGTAAACCGAACGGAACCTTATGCGCTCCGCGGATGGCATGCCGCATGCCGATCATGCCTCGAGCGAGGCGACCAGTGCTGAGGATATCCGCCCGCTCGGCTATGTTCTCCACCAGTGGGTAGTGGAGGTTGCCCCACCCCATGGACTGGTGGTAGCAATCAGGAATCTCCTCAATCTTACGCTTCTGCTTCATTGGAGTCGGTAATCCAATGCAAGGGAGAGAGGGGTGAACGGGAGAAAGAGACAGAAGAGGGTTTTTTTGGAGAAGATGCAGTAGTAGTACTACGATACTAGGAGGTGGAGATGCGGGGCATGTTTCCGGGGGAGAGGAACCACTATTTCCCTTAAAAAATAACAACACTTGCGCATTAGAACTTGGGGCGGGGATATAGCGGTAAGAGGTATTGACCAACTTTCCCTCACCTTGACCCCACGTGGTTGTGAACCCGAGATAATTCTTTTTGATGAACCCGATATACTTATTATAGTACTAAAATAGTACAAGTATATACCTTGTACTCCTATATACTAACATTACTATTTTAAGGACTTATGTTCCATGAGCAACAACTTCCCCCACTCCGCTCATCCGAAATCCTAGCCCCTCCAACTTCAAGGACCAATCAACATAGCTATGGCCTTCTAATTTGGCTCAAGTCGCCGCACACATAGTCCTCCCACCGACAAGGAATAGGAGCATCAGCCCTTTCGTCGCTTGTTGTTATACATAATCATATACAGTACCATATATATTTCAAATTTCCATATCAAAAATAGTTCAAATCTGAATTTTAACATCTCAAGCTAAACCCTCGCTTGCTCTTAAACATAAGCATACCATAGTTCTACTTTTGTCTTCACCGAACAACAGAACACAATTTCATCACAACATAGCCAACCGGAGTACCTAGTAATGTAACTAGAGAAGTGAACCTATAGTTGATCAAGCCTTCAACTTTAACACAATAATACTCCCACATTATGTGTTGAGGAGCCACACCCATATATTTAAGAGTACCATCAAGTAGACCACAAATGCATCAATGAAGAGAGGGGTATACTTATAGACCACCTCTTTACAAAACAGTTGTAACTAGTAGACCACAATTGCCTCGTTCATTAGCTATGAAATTACATACTATCAGTAGCTACAATGGCTGCAGGCCCTGTTTCAGAATTAAACATCACACTTGTTCCAATCCGGGGCGTTGGCGAAGTTTGGGATGAACCAAAGCGGTGTCTTTACCAGGTACCTATCTTTTTTGTTTTGCATGTTTTCTCCAAGGCGTTGGTTTGGAAACCAACGGCGCAATCTTCACTATTCAGACTGAATCGGCATATTTCAGGCAGCTGCGAATTGCGAAGCCATGCTTCATTCGGCAAGGTGTACACACAATTTCTTCTCGTCAGACATCCTGGGACAACATCTGCACCGCCTAATGGCAGCATAATCGGATAGTTCACTCCAAGGAAAAGAGAATATTCTCCAAGGTCATCAATCTTTTCCCATGGAATACCTTCATTTAACTTACTAGTGTCCTTCGTGAACACCAGGCAACCAAACCCAGAAGCATAGTTGCCAACAGTGCGACCATGATGAACACGCGACGATCAGAAGCAGTATGGCAAACTTTACAGGAATATTCCCTTTCATCAGCAATGCCTAGTGTATGGATCAGAAGAAGTCTAGAACCATCTATAGATCTTGCTAACCACCACATGCCATAATCGACCTCGTGATCATGGCCAAGAGCATCATCAAGTGCACACCGCCATTCAAACACAATGGGCGGTGGCTCTACGATCAGCGGAGGACCTGCTTGAAAACGAAATTACTGTTAAGAAGGGTATGTTTGGTTTGCACAAATCTGAAAACGTAAGAATTGGGAAAACGCATTAGGATTCAGATGGGATGATATAATGGCATTTCCATTCAATAATACAGCATATTGGTGTATTTCAGTACATCACATGGGAAACCAAAGGATTCATTTCAAGAAGTTCAAGTAGAGGTCAAAATCCAACATAATTCAATCTGAGAATAAAACTCCTAATTATACAATCCTCAAATTTTTTCTATGGTAATCATCTCGAATAAAAAGTCTAAATACCAATGAAATTTCATCCGAAGCAAATATGCCCCAAGCCTCCAAGTCAGATCAGTCAGGTTTGAAAATTAATAAGTTTGTGCATTAAAATTATCTTTACATCCATGAATAATGAAGCTCATCATACACTACTTACGTCCGGAGGAAAATTACCAGCTTGCTGAGGATTCCATGCGTGAACAGTGCCAGTATGAGTTGTGGCAAACACAAGCCCATTGTGGAGAATTGCATCGCTGTAATTGTAAAAGATGTGGGACTTGGGCTCTGTAAGAACTGTCCATCCAGAATCTTCGCCGCAAAGGAGGGCAACTCTGATGTCAAAAACAGCAACAAGAGAGAAATTTTTGTACCCCCTAGCAGCTGTGGGAACTTGGCAAATATATATCTTGTGAAATATAATAGCACGAAGGTTGTGGTGGTATATATTTGGAATGTGGGTGGTTTCAAATGGCACAGGGAGAGGAATTTCACGGCGAGTGTAGACGTTGACAAGTTTCCATTTGCAAGCAGGAAAGCCAGTGTCAACCATGGCAACCCAATCTCCATTGGCACCTACCCACTGCTTACCCGTACCGTCTGGCATCACAGCGTCGGAGGAGAACCTGTCCAGCAGCGTCAGCTTGCAATCCCGTGCTACCTTCATCGGGTGAGAATGAAGAACACATGGGAGGCCAAACGGGAGAGAAAAAGATAGAGTTGCACTATCATTTGCAGAGTCGAAAAATAGCTTGGACTAACCACGAGGAGCTGGGAAGTGGCTGATGACGCCAGACTTGTTACGAAGTTCTTCAAGGGACCTTCGAAAAGACCTTCTCCAAACAGTTCAGAGTCATTTTTTGCACTGGATGTGCCACGATCACAGGTGGTGGGGTAAGCTCCATGAGGCTAGTTCCCAACTGATTGGAGTTTAATTCTGGGCCCTATGGCTGCAGGGCGGGAAGATGAAGAATCTTAGGTCTCCAAACCTGGCGGGTGGAATTGATTCTGCAGCCGCATGGCGGCGAGACTGCCGTGTGCTATGGAAGGTGGCTTCATTGGTGCGGGCGGGCGGAGGGTAGACGATGGAGGTGAATGTGTAAATAAAGGTGGAAGTGCGTTGACTTCGCCTCCTCTACACTCTACAAGATTCCCCTCTGCTTTGGAAAGTGTATAGACTCATAATAAAAAGTCACCTGCTCTCTAGGTGTCATGAAGAACAAGTCACCGGGTCTAATGGGCAAATTCTGACATCTGTTACAGAACACAGTGTCAATCAATGTCCATGTATTTTGAATTTTATGGACCAAAAGAAGTACGCCTGGCCTTTCACAATCGCTTTAGAGCAAGAACAATAGAAGAGCCAACAGCTGGCAAAAGTATTGTCCTCTTGGCGTGATACTCCCTCCGTCCACAAATAAGTGGACGCATGGTGATTTTCTCAAGGTAAATTAGTAAAAGAAAAAAATGCATTGGAGCACTCGTATCTTAAGAAACACATGTACTCAACCACGGTTGTAGATTTTCTCGGCGCAAGACTTTTCCCCAGCAGTTGTGGCTTTCAGTTATTCGTGGGTGTGGGGAGGAGCTCCGCCGCATCGGTAAAAAGCAAAGAGGGACGGCGGCTCTCGATCGTGCGGTGTACTCGTAAATCACGTGTGACCCATGCCCTAATAATTCACAATGCATTGATGAGGGCTATCACTTCATCATCCAATAAAATGTACTTAGTAACTATGGTAATAATATTGTCTTCTCACAAAAAAAATGGTAAAAATATTGTCTCTTAAGCCATGTACTAGTACAGTGCAAGATGCTTTAGAGAAATAAACCTATATTTTATTGCTACTCTGTAATACACATGGTTATTTATTCTAGGCAAATGCCTACCGAAAGATGTAGGAATAGGGAAATGTAGGATTGCAATGTCATGTCCACTCCAATCCTATAGGAATTCATAGAATCCAAACTTTGTTTGATTCCACCATAGGAAAAGTAAAGCATTCTTAAAAAGAGGTATGAGTAGATGTTTAATTTTCTATGGAATCTGTGCAAAGAAATCCTTAGGAAAAATTCCTATCGGAAACAATCCTACAAATCAAACAGCCAAGGATTCAATTGTACCAATTCCCTATGCAAATCCTTGGTGTTCACCCAATCCTCTCGAATACTCATCCAAAAAATGCACTAATACTTTGATGGGGAGTTTTTTGTATTCTAGGCAAGAATAGAGGGTTTGCGGGGATCACTTGAGAAGTGTATTAACCAAAGAAGGCATAAGTAATACACCAACACACACTAACATGCCCTTAATGGATGTATCTCCATAAACTCCCTCTGTTCTTTATTACTACTACTAGTTTATGTACTTCTTAACTAATATGGGATAATCATGAAATATATTTTCTAACATTCAACCAAAATATAGTGTTTCGACTTTTTAAAATACTGAAAAACTAGTAATTAAAAATATTTGAGCTATCAAATCTAGGAAGTTTGAAAATATTTTGTATTCCGTCTGAAAGTTGTGTTACTTGGTGTAAGATTCACACAAAAATGATGAAAATATCAAACCTTCAAAAAAATTGTAGTAATTCAAACGTTATGTGCGTTTCATAATTTTGCAAAATCTATTCTATTTGCAATTAAAACTATAGTAGTTGGTGGTCCCCGATCATCCGATTTGCTCTTAAACAGCTCAATCCTAAATTTGAAATTCCCTGCAACAGAAAACGATAGTTGGTGGTTTGTGCGGAAAAAAATTACAGTTTTAAAAAGTGTTTTAAGCAAGAAGGCAGCAATAAGCGGTAGTTTGTGCAATTTCCTCGTGTAAACAACATGTAGCGTCGAAGTAATAGTACTAGCAGTACAGAAATCTTGTGTAATTTCTAGTTCTACATATTACTAGTGTCCACTGTTTGAGAGTTGATGGTGAATGGGTCTGATTTTCAATCGAATGAGAATTAGCAAATTGATTTTTATGACAAAAGCATACAAAGGGAGTAAAACAACATACCCGCATTCGCCGCTGCTACCAGCATGCGATGCCTCCACGAGTGCATTGACGGCTGCTGCAACTCCCTAAGGCATCTAGGTTTGTAGATCGTCGATTGTCAGCTGTCCAAGTTGGAGCTTAACCAGCATAGTCGCCGCCAGATTTGGACCACAGGCAGAAGCTGATTGGGGTCGAAGGATTGCCTGATTCGGAATTTGAAGTACCAAGCCCTCGGCTCTGATGATGGAAGTTTGGAACTCGGCCCGGCCAGAACCTCCCAAATCTGTGTGTGGCAGTGGATGCCCATCGGCATCCCCAATGCTGCCGACGCCGTGATGTGGTCGGTCGCACTTTGGTCCCCACTAAAGGCTGGGGCTGCAGCACGTCGCCGCCGCCCCCGACGTCCCCACGACGGCAACGCCATGGACCGAGGCGCTGAGTTTGTTGGCGAACCCGAAGCCCTGGATGGCAAGTGCTTCTTCACAATGGAAGCATCCTCACCCGGCGAGGTTCGCCCCCGGCGCATGCCTATGCTCCGACCAGCCCACTTTGTCGCTGCTGCCTGGGCTGCCGCCGATACCTGGGCCACCGCCGCTTCATGGGACCCCCTCCCTCCTCTCCCTCTCCTAGATCAAAGGGCGCCAGGAGTCTAGCCACAGCAAGACACAGAGCCGCCTGCTTCATCGCACACCAATGGCACACAGATATTTGCGAGCTTTTAGCGCACACCCCTCCGAGGCTGAGTCGTGGAGCCTGGGTGCACGGGGCTATGGCTGGAGGAGTCGCCATGGGACGAGGGGTGTCGAGTGCTCGGGCAAATACGGGAAAGGCGAAGTTTTGGATAACCTTATATGATCACATCAATGCTTCTCAAGGAGCCAAATACTGTATGAGAAACCGGAAAAGTTTGAACGTTTGAAAACTTTGTCGGCATAATGCATCCTTCCAATGCATGCCTACTAAGGTAGAAAGCCAACTCAATTGCTACTTTGTTGGCAAAATGTACCATGGCTCAATCTTGGGTCACACACATCTATCAATTGGTATATTTTGGTCATATTCAAAATTTTACTTGAAACTTGTTGTCATGCCATTCTACTACTCGCTTAAAACTTTTACTGCGGGAAGGGAGGGGGGGTGATGCTACCCTGAATTTGTGGGACCCAAAAAAAACTCGGAAATACGAGCGATGCATCAAAAAGAAACACATTCATCCCCCTCCCCCAGTGATTTGACCTAGATTTGAAATCAAGGCACACGTGATTCAAAAAAGGCAATCTAAAAACATGGAGTATTCATCATTTTCTGAAACCCAAAACACCTCTTCATGATTGACTTCATAAGACAAATCGAGTTTAGGGTTAGGGGTAGATACATGATTTTTCTAGTTTGAATATGTCTAGACCTGGCTTATCAACTTGAATGCTTAGTATATGACATAAGAAGATGTACTATGTGCATTGGTTTTTTATTTATTTGATTTGTTTTGAATTTTCATGCCAAATCAAATTTTGGTCAAATCATAGGGTTTAACCAAGATTTTAAACAAGTTTAAAACATTAAAATGAAAAATTAAGCATGGATCTTCTCTTATTCACTCCAAATGAAGCTTTTGGGAGGCTTTTGAAATGTCTGAGGTTTCGAAACCCAAACCACTTTCATGCTTGACTTCATCGTATTAAATGAGTTTAGGGTTAGGGTAGATACATGATTTTTCTCGTTTGAATATGTCTAGACCTTGTTATCAAGTTGAATGGCTTACTACGTGACATAAGAAGACCATGTGCTTTGGTTTTCATTTTTGATTTTTCGATCGTTTTTATGCCCACTTTGAATCTTGGCCAACTTAGGTTTGATAATAAGAATTTAAACAAGTTTAAAACATGAAATGAAAAGGTAAGCATGATCCTTCTTAGTCAGTCCTAATGAAGCTTTGGGCTGATTTTCATGTTTCAAACCCAAAACCACCACTTCTCTTTCATGCTTGACTTCATAAGACAAATTTAGGGTTAGGGGTATAGGGATACATGATTTTTCTTGTTTGATATGTCTAGATATTGTTTATCCAACACTTGAATGCTTACAATATATGCAGACCAAGAAGACTATGTGTTATATTTTTCATTTTGGGGGTTTTTTCAATTTTATATGAGCTAGTCTATCAAATCCATTAGCTAGGTTTGACCAAGCTTTTTAAACAAGTTTAAACATGAAAACGAAAAGCATGTATCCTTCATTCACCCAAAATTGCTTTTCTTTGAGTAGTTTTTGAAATTTCCATTTTGTAAACCCAAAACCACGTATCTTCATGTTTGACTTCAAAAGACAGAGTTTAGGGTTAGGGGTAGATACATGATTCTTCTTTTAATATGTTTAGATCTTGTTTTATCAAGTTGAATGTTGACTGTATGACATAAGAAGACTATGTTTTTGAATTTTTTATGAATCTTGGTCAAATCCAAGGGTTGACCAAGATTTAAACAAGTTTAAAACATGAAAATTAAAACGTTTCAAGTTCACCTTTGGTTCGATCTTTCAGTAACCAGGCGCATATATATATGGATGCAAATTGAGATAATTAATTCGTGAAACATTGGAAATGTCCATCGTGTGTCATGTTTCCCCCTCACATGAAAATTGGATTGGTGGCAGACAAGTAAAAGCACATTTATGTGCGACAACCCAAAATGCACATATTTTGCTGAGTTTTCATGCATGCATTAAAAGTTCTGAATATATACATAAAATGCATGTGGGTCATGATTGAAAAGTTTGACATGTATATGGTTCTGTAGTAGGGTACCGAGAAGAGATTAGTAGGTGATCATAAACTCATCCATCTCCTCGTCAAGAGAAGACGCCGACCGTGATGGAGTGTTGCTCGATCCTTCGTCCCCGCTGAAAAAGAAAAAGAAAAACATCTTCACTTTTACCGCCGACTTCGCCGCAAACTTCGCACTTCCCCTTAATCGGCTAAACGCTGCACAAATACCACCATCACTCGAAAGATATGGTTGACCATGGGCACAAGAGGGCCCCGCAGATCCATATCCCTTCTTCCGTAATCCCTTTCCTCCGAAGTTTCACCGACTCGCAAAACACACATGTGTCATGATAGTAAAAATAAAAAGTAAAAAATCGACTATAATCTATGATTAAGAAAAATCCTGAGCTGATTATGTTTCAACAAGTTCAAAACATGAAAATGAATAGGTATACGATTCTTCTTTAGTCACCAAAATAAGCTTGTTTAGTGGTTTCTTGAAGCCTCCACAGCCAACTGTGCCTTTCGACTGTGCACATACAGCCAGGCAGATACACGTTTTCCGGTTTCGAAAACGTCCAGACTAGTTTTTATCTAACTGAATGTTTACTATACATTACAAGAAGGTTATGTTATCGGCCTTTCATTCTTTTCCTTCTTTCCTGATGGTTCATTTGAAAATCTGGTCAACCCCAGGTTCTGATCATATTAAAATAAGTTTAACGATGAAACGCAGCGTGGTTGATCCTCCTGTCACTGCACTCCAGTTTCTGGGGAGTAAGCTCATAGCCTGCATGCCTGAAACTCCAAAGACTTCTCTTCATGCTTGACTCATAAGACAGAGTTAATTTAGGGGTAGATAGATGATTTGTCTGGTTTGGAATATGTCCAAATCTTATTTATCAACTTCTGAATGCATGCTACTCTCTCAAAGAAAACCTTTTGAATGCTTACTATATGACATAAGAAGAATATATGCTTTTAAAATTCAAACATATGGTAAGCATTCTTATGTCATATAGTAAGCATTCAAGTTGATAAACAAGCAAGGTTTGGACATATTCAAACCAGACAAATCATGTATCTACCCCAACCCCTAATTAAATTGTCTTATGAAGTCTAGCAATATGAAGAGAAGTGGTTTTGGTTTCAAACATGGAAATTTCCAAAAACCTCCCAAAAACTTCATTTTAGAGAGACTAAGAGGATATACAGCTTCCCTTTTCATTTTCATGTTTTAAACTTGATCTAAATCTTGGTCAAACCCAGGATTTGACCAAAAGATCTAAATGGTACTGGTGTAACTATAAAAAAACAAAGAATGAAAACCAAAGGACATAACATTATTATGTCATATATATATAGTACATTCAAGTTGATAAACAAGGTCTAGACATATTCAAACCAAAATCATGTATATATCTACCCCTAACCCTAAACTCTATCTTATGTAGTCAAGCATGAAGAGAAGTGGGTTTTGGTTTCAAACATGGAAATTCAAAAACCCTCCCAAGAGCTACATTTTGGAGTGTGAGTAAGAAGGATATATAGATTAATTTTTCATATTCATGATTTAACCTATGTTTAAACCATGTTCAAACCTAGGATTTGACCAAGATTAAAATGGGCATAAAATTTTTAAAAAAATCAAAAAATAAAAAACAAGGCACATAGTATTCTTATGTCATATATATAGTAAGCATTCAATTAAGTTGATAAACAAGGTCTAGACATATTCAAACCAGGAAAATCATGCATCTATCCCCTAACCCCTAAACTCCGTCTTATGAAGTCAAGCATGAAGAGAAGTGGTTTTGGTTTCAATCGTTTAAGCCAAAAGCCCCTTTTCAAATATTTCAAACTTATTCAAATTTGGTTCAAATATGAAAGACATACAAGGCACACATAGTGCATACATTTTCACACATAATGCACTAGATGCTAACCCTACAGTTTGAGGCTATTTGAGTAATCTAGGGTCTAAAAAATTCTGGATTAGAATCGTGCTGTTCAACCCCGTAGTTGGATATTTTTGAACTTGATTACTGGGCAAAAACCTAGTTTAACCTATTTAATTACGATTCAGATATCGATTTTTCTACGAGGTACTACCTTTATTATTACTATGCAAAGACATGTGTATGTTTGCCCGCCTAGTGAAACTCGAGGAAGAGGGATCACTCTGGAAGGAGAGAAGAAGGGAGAATTGAGGTGTCTCCCTTTCTAGTGATGATGTTGACTTGCAGGTTTGCTGAGCAGGAGGTGCAGCTGAGGCTAGCTGAAATGAAATGAAAGGAATGAGAATGAGATTTGTTTTTTTTGTGAGAGGGACGACCGAAGGATCCAGAAGGACCCACTGACTTAACACGCATCCTGATGCGTCTTCTCCTGACAAAGAAAATGGCTGGGGAGTTTGGCGACCTATTGCACGGACTTGGTGCTCACTCGGGCTGTGGACCTCAAGCGCGGCACCACGGCGATGGTAATTGCTATGAAAATCCTCATGGATTATAATAGTGCATTAGAACAAAGTTTTCTATGGATTCAAGGGTAGGAAATCCAAGTTAACTCATTTACATGACATTGTCTATATCTTGGTCAAACCTAGGATTTGACCAAGATTCAAATGGGCAGAAAAATAAAAACAAAAAAATGAAAAAACCAAATCACATAGTCTTTATGTCATATAGTAAGCATTAAAGTTGATAAACAAGGTCTAGACATATTAAACTATGACAAATCATGTATCTATACCCCAAACCCCTAAACTGTCTTATCAAGTCAAGCATGTGAAGAGAAGTGGTTTTGCTCCCAAAAGAAAAAACCTCCCAAAAGTTTCATTTTAGAGTGACTAAGAAGGATCCATGCCTACCTTTTCATTTTCAAACTGGTTTGAATTATCTGGTCAAACCTAGGATTTGACAAGATTCCAATGGGCATCAAAATTGAAAAAAAATTGAAAAAAGAAAAACCAAAGCAAATAATTTTCTTATGTATAGTAAGCATTAAAGTTGTTGATAAATAAGGTCCATACATATTCAA